>PVJX010001799.1:0-148519 GCA_004027295.1 Dolichotis patagonum | reverse complement strand
CCAACTATATAACACATGTTGAAATAAACAACTACTTTGAAGAAAAAGAGACACTACAATACCCAGTGCTGATTCCATAATGTCATGATGTGAAGTCCAGCAAAACTATCACTTTTTGTTCAAAGTGATCTTAGCTTGCTTTGCCTTGTTTAAGTTCAACACACATTAAGGTATGGACAGCTGTTTTGAGGAGAATGAAGGACACTATGACAGCCATCATGGCTTCCCTAATGTCTGGTCTTGAAGACCTGTAATGCCCTCCTCATCCTGCTCAGGTCAATTCCATACTAGGTTGTTTCATGTGAATTCCCTGTATGTGACAATATGGACAACTATTTGGAAGAAAACAAGAGTCAATATGATAGAGAGTGAATATCTCCAATTGTCTAGCTTTGAAATTTATGTTTTACATTGCTTTCTTGTGATCCACTTTGCTCTGTTTTGTTGTGTTTAATTTTACTCTATTGATATAATTGCATGTATATTTGAGTGGGTAAGATGGATGACCATATTGTTGTTTTTGTCAGATCGTGGAGCAGAACTGTTAACAGTCTTACTGTTTGAATGTCTCCTTTACATGTTTTAACTTTGTAATTTGAACAACTATTTCCAAGAAGTCAGTATGTAATTTGTCAAGTAATAATTTCTTAGGTTTTATTGTTGTTATAGTTTTCCTTTTTTCCTTGGAATACTGTATTGTTGCTACCCTTTATTCTGTTTTATTTTGTTTTGTTTTTTCCTCTTTAAATAAATTATAAAAAAAAAGAAAAAACAAACAAACAAACAAAAAAGAGACTTGGCTTACTTAATCAAGGATAAGGCCCTCAAAATTCATCAGTATATAGCATGTGTTAGAATTTCCTTGTGCTTTAAGGCTGAACAATATTCTATTGTATGTGCTTGCAGCATTTTGTTTATCCATGGATATTTGGGTATGACTCATTTGGGTTCCCTTTTATAACTACAAAGATCGGAAAAGGTCAGACCATCACATTGGACCTGGGTGTGCCCTCACTGCTAAATGAGTGGTGTCAAGTAATCCCATAGCTCTGGAGATTATTTGTTATAATGCACTGAAATAATAACTGAACCTGACTAGAAGTTGCAGTCAGGTAGGTTTGGGCTGGAAGTCTCTAGCATTGCAATTCCTAACCACACATAAACCCAAATGGGCTTGTTCAACACCAGCAAGGGACATTATAGCTGGTAAGGGCTGAGTTGTGTCACTCCCAAGTGTCTCCAATCGATGACTTTGGAAGCAGAGGGAAGTGGATGGAAGATCCAGTAAACTTGCTACAGTGTGGGAGGAGTAGTCTAGGTAAACATAATATCATTTTTCTCCAAAGACTTAGGTTTTTCTGGAGGTGACTCGGGGGCTGCCTCTGGGGACAAGAAGGAAGTAACTGGAGTTATATGCTTTTTCACTTCCACTAGTGTCTCCTAGGGTGATCCAGCTTCCATCTTCATAGATTTGAGGTCTCTATCAAGACTTTGTCTGGAGAAAAAAGTTTTCATGCTAAAACGAAGAAAGAAAAATAAACTAAAAATTGAACCAAATTCCTTGACCTTTGTATCTCCAGTTAATCCAGATTGAGGGCTAACTACTCTTCTTGAGAGTTTAATATTTATTGTAGTTTGATTTCTAGGACTCTATAATGTTGCTACCATTACAACCCCTATTGTACACATGTGGAAACTGAGTCCTAGAGAAGTTCAGCCACTCAGAGTCAGACTTTTTCCATGTGGAGTAGGTTCTGATTCCAGAAGTTGCTCTTGATGCTGTCATTACCTCCAAAGGGAAGGCAGGAGCTGTGAGCATTTCTAAGTCTCTTCAGATTTGAAAGTGGGTAGTTTATATTTAGTATCTCCTTTTGGATACTAAATATGCTAAGTTAGTGATATGCATGAAGTGGGCAATTCTGAGCGCTGTGGTGAATGGAGAGGGGATCCTGATGTCATGAAATACACATTCGCCTGCTTGATCAGCCATGGAGCCTCCCAGTGAAGCTTGGGTCACTGTGAACCAAGAGCCACCATATGTCCTACGAGGTCTGTCTTTTTTTTTTTTCTTTTCTCCCTGTACTGAGGATTGAACCTTTTCCCTGAGCTACATCCCCAGCACTTTAATAAAAAAAATTTTTTTTAAAATTTTGAGAGTCTTGCTAAGTCACCCAGCCTAGAACTTACCATCCTCCTGCCTCAGCTTCCCAGAGTGCTGGAATTAGAGGCATGTGTCACCACACCTTGCTGGATTCTGTCTTTTCTGCGACTTGCTTCTCATCCTTCATTGGCCACACTGCATAGTTCTGAAAGCACAATTAATTTTTATTCACTCCCTGACTGTACTAAGTGTCTTCTGTCAGGGAGAACGCCTCAGCACTTTGATGAACTGCAGAAGCTGCCTGTTAGGTCATAGCTTCTGCTTTGGGGAATAAGTAAAATGGGTGGGAGCTAGTGGTCAAGGAAGAGGGGCTGGAATTTCAATCCTTTGGAAATGTCAACAGATCCATTAAAGTCTTTAACAGCCCAGAGTTCCTGAACACTCACCGAGAAAAAGATAATCAATTCCAGAGACATCAGTGATCACCAGGTATTCAACACAGATAAATATAGGTTAATGAGGTGCACTTAGGTGATGATTATATAAGCACTATGATTCAGATTTATTGACGGAAGGGGGAAAAGGCACTGTTAAACTCAGGATGAAGAGGATTCTCCCCTAGCCTGTGTGCCCAAGTTTTATTTGGTAGTTTGGAAAAAAAAATCTGATAATACGTAAAATTATTTTACTCTACTTAATCTGAATTTCCCCTGCACTATGTGTTAATATTTGTCTTCCTTTTTTTCTTATTTAAGTACCTCAATCGTTAAGTTTTCAATCACATAACCACTAAATATGCAAGATATAAACCACAGGCAATTAAATGAGAGCTAAGGTGGTAGAGCTGACTCGATTAAGCTAGGGTGTTATTAAGATTATGAACATGGCCCAGTACAGCCACTGAGTAAAATAATATATCTGGTTGGGCGTCCTCCATTTCCGAGAGATAACTAGTTTTCTGGGTGCTGGCAGTCAACTACATTCGCATGAGGAGGTCTAAGGAGCCTCCCTGAAATTTCTCCATCCTGCTGGGTATTCCTTTGCCTCTCATTCAAACATTCTATTTCTTGGGAGCACTGATTAAATTAAAAATTTGTTGGAGAAAGAGATAGAATCACAGGACCACTAAAAGGAGTTTTCTGTTTATCATCCAGTGATGGCTTCTTTTCCACCTCATTCCAGGACTCCTTGTCTTCTGTGTAATCCCTGGATGTCGGGGCTATTCAACATTTGTAGTCACAATTCTCTCCTTATTGCATGGTAGAAAAATGCTGACATTGAAGCCTCACTCAAAAAATAGACCCAATGCTGAGTAGTCCAACAGAAGACATTCATAAATGTGACTGATTATATGGAGTTTGGGAGCCATACAAAACCAAACAGGGAAGGCAAGGCAAGATAGAGAGAAGCAAAAGCAGAAAGCCTGCACCCACCCAGGGCAGGAGGAATCATGGGAGCAGGCAACGTACCAAAGGTGGAGAGCCAGAACTGCTCATAGAAGCTGAAACCAGAATAAAATATCACTGAAGACAGAGGCAGAGGCAGGGAATATCTCTTTTCCATGTGCTCCTCTCTCCTGCAGAGTCTGCACTGGCTGGAGGAGGGCAGAAGAAAGCAGTGAATAGCTCCTAGGAAATGTCCTACATTTTGCAAGTGAAGGGCAAGATATGCACGGAAAAGAGCCAGTGCTTATGCTCTTAAATTTCCAAATTTTAAGTGATGAGGATTATTGGCAGATTCAGGGTTTTAATCTTCTTGGAAAAGTAATGGATTCTTAATACATGTCTCCACATGCAGAAAATAACCTGCCATGTCTTCTTAGAACTTCTAAATCATGATAAGAATTTTCAGCCTAGCACAGAAGCCTCAACTGCTTAATTCTGCTTAAGAGCCATCCTAAGAAATGTTTTTACTAAACTAACTTCTTTTACTCAGGTAGGGAATTAATTCTACCTGAATACTTTTAGATCTGCCATGTCCTGTCTTATACTGATCATTGGTAAGGATGATGGAATCATTTATCTTACTTCATAGATGAATGGACAAAATCTTAGCGATCTGAAGCTGTTACCAGGTCAGGGCGAGACAGAATGGAATCTAAACCTTCCAGAAGGAAGTGATGGTAAAGTGGGCATATGAATGGAGAGAGAGTGTGGGTATGTGTGTTTTGGGGTGAAAACTGGGCTGGATGTGTGTATCACCATCATTTGGAAGAATAGGAGGAGATGTAACAAAGAAGGTTTATCTAAAGAAACATGTGTGTGTGTGTGTGTGTGTGTGTGTGTGTGTGTGTCTGTGTGTGTGTGTGGACTAACCATCCTGTTTTGTGAATTGAGAGCTCAATGCCTTGTTATAGATCATATTGCAGCATCAGAATTTGCTAATCCCTGTCGTATAAGGGATTTCTTTAAAAACAAGAATGCATATAACGTACGATTTACCATCTCAACAATGTTTAACTGTATAGGTCAGTATAGTATTAAATAAACTCATAATATGGTGAAGCCATCACCATCATCCATATCCAGAAATCTTTTTATCTTATAAAATTAGGACATTATCCTCTGAAAAATAATTCCGCATTCTCCTCTACCCCCAACTCCCTGGTAATCACCATTCTACCTTCTGACAATAATCATATTATGTAAGTGGAACTCCACAATATTTGTCTTTTTATGTTGGGATTATTTCACTTAGCATAATGTCCTTAAGATTTATCCACATCATAGCATATGTTCTTCCTTCCTTTTGAAGGCAGAATAATATTCCACTGTAATTATACACATTTTGCTTATGCATTCATTTGTTAATAGGCATGGGTTGCTTCCATGCTTTAGCTATTGAAAGTAGTGCTCTTATGATCATGGTTGTACAGTCTCTCTTCACAACCTTGTTTTCAAACCTTCGTGTCTACACCCAGAGGTAGAATGCCCTCCTCGTTTAGTTTTTTGAGGAATTTTCATACTGTTTTCCACAGTGGCTGACTGTACCCTTATCAATAATATATATGTTTCCCAATTTCTCCACATCCTTGTCACCAACATTTGTGTTTTGGAAACCATTTCAGAATAGTAGCCATCTAATAGATATGAAATAGTACCCCATTTTACTTTAATTTGCACTTCTCTAATGATTAGTGAGGTTGAGCATCTTTCTCTCTACCTCTTGTTCATTCATGTGTCTTACTTGGAGACATGTCTATTCAAATCCCTTACCCATTTTTGAATTAGTTCACTTATGTTACTGCTGAAAGATTACAACTTTTTAATCTTTTTCAGATTTTCAACATGTGCATACTACGCATTTGTCCATGTGCCCAGCTGTGTGAAGAGTTCCAGGTACAGACTCTCAGGAAAGAAGGGGTTCCTCTGGGTGTGTACCCCATTCAGAGTTCCTACGCATAGAGCAGTAACTCCTGGGGTTGGGAGAGAAGTGGATGCGATGCCTGAACCAGTGCGAGAGACCAAGGTTAGGAGTGATCTCTGTCTTCAGGATCCTTCAGAGTCAAATGCTCTTCTTCCTCCTAATATCTTGGAGTTTGAGGTAGTGTATGAAGAACAAGGCTTCCCAGCTCTCCTGGACAAGGTGGGATGCATATTTTGTTTTGAATATTTAGTCTTTAAGTTCAGTGATCTAACAAATTGTTTTATGAGGATGACAAAAGGGAAGATAGTATTGGGAAAGGGAGACAGCCATGGGGATATAAGAGGAAGGGAGTGAAGATCCCTGGCTTTGTACAGAGAGGAGACCTAGGAGACAGAGCCAAGCACTGCCTGGAACCAGCTTCCTGAGGCATGGCCCTGCCTCAGAGAGGTTGACTGCACACCCAACAGGTGGGGAGGAATCCCCAAGAGTTTCCCAGACTTCTCCGAGCATGAAACTGGGCAGAAACCAGGCTCTAAGAAGCCAATAGAAAAGCAGATAAAGATATTATCGGTAGAAGAAACTGGCAGAATGGAGTCTAAAGCTGTTCCCCTTTGTGTCCTGTGTGGTGAGTTGTGGTACAATTCCAGCAAGGACTGAGGAAAGATTTCTCATCAATCTCCTGCAACAGGGGCTTCATGAAAAAGTAAGTTGATAATGAAAAAATACGGAACAGTGGTATTTATTGCCTGAGCCTCATGGCTGAGGTTTACCCCGGTGATGAGTGTACAAATGTTCTTCAGTTTACAATGGGGTTATGTTAAACCCAGCATTTAAATATGTATAATTTATTGAGCACCATATCTTAGTCTAGCCTAATTTAAGCATGCTCAGGACACTTCTATCAGCAAAATTGTCTAACGCAAGGCCTATATTGTTCTCAAATGTTGAATATCTCATGTACTTTACTGAATATTATTTTGCAACTAAAAAGAAGAATAGTTGCCCCAGTGTGTCTCTGTAAAATTTGAAAATTGTACATCAAACTATTGTAAGTCCAGGAGTAATGTTCTTAACAGGAGCATCACTGGGAAAGGTCTGTGGTCTCCTACGAAGACCTACGAAGAATCTCCAGTCCAGGCTCTTACAATGATACTTATTATCAACTAATCCAAGAAGAGACTTTTGGCCCCTCTGTCACCTTCCTTCACAGCCTGTCCAGGAAATTCAAGGTGTTTGCCACTAGTGGGTCCTCAGAAGGTGATTTTGGAACCGTGAGTTCTTCACCTAGGGATCGTATGCTGCCGATTTTGTCTGTGTGGCAAGAGTTACAAGTTACCATCTCATTTAAGGGATAATATGCACAGGGATAGGTTAGATTGTTTCCATTATTCAAGGAGCTACATGTGCCTGGTAGCAACAATTACCAAGTCGCATAAATACAACAAAGTTAATTAAAATGTTAGCTGATATAAATAACCCAAGGTTATTGAACATTGTTCCATTTTAAATTAATAAATACGCAAAGGTAATGTTTATAATTAAAGCTATAATTTATCTTCATGCTCTGTTTGTTTAATAGCAGTGGTAATATAATGCTACATGCAGAAATGTAGTAATAGATTTGTTTAGCACTGACATTATAAACAAATGTCTCAGTCTATTTATTCTAAGTTATGATACAGATTCTTTTCACATGCATCTGATGGCCTTTAAACCATTTACAATGAACTGCATTAATGTAATCTAATCTTGATACTGAACATAACATTTCAGTTTGAATTATCCTGAATCCATGATCCATTTTATTACTCACAAAGCACTTTATACATTTATGATAATGGCAAACCTTGCTCTGTTATTTAAATCCCATTTCAAAAGGGATGTTATTTTTTTTTTTTAAATAAACCCCACACGTTTGGGGTAGTAAAGTACAAATAAGGAAAAGTCAATGCCCAGCAAGCCCTTTAACAAAGCAAACAATTTGGGTTTTTATGACATTAGCAAATAATAAAGGGAAGAACTGACATTTACAGTTGATGAAATTTTATGTTATAACAGATGATGAAAATCGCATGGAAAAATTTGTCCATGAGGTTCAGCCATTCTGAGGCGATCTCTACCTGTAGACTATCTTTGAGGACATTTTTCTCACTTCAACATTTATTCAGCCCTTAGAAGGAGCCCAGGTCTACCCTGGGTGAGACCCGGGGTCACCTCTCCTTTGAGGTTCCCTGTGTTCATTCTTTTGGTCTCCCTACCTCCCCCTCCTTGCCTTTCATTCAGCACCTCCTGGGCCCCAGGGAGCATTTATTCTCCACACTCTAATTTAAGTTATGGTGGGGTCTAGAAAGAATAGAAACAAAGTCCTGTAAATCTTTCTGGAGCATGTAGCTTGCTTTTTCTTAGCATAGCTTCATGTAGCTCTCTCCCCTTAATCCTTTTTAAAATAAATGTTCCTTCTGGGTTTATTTGCAGTCCCTGAAAGAAGTTTCACTTTATTTTAGTAAGACGATTTTACCGAATATCTTAGAAATCGTTGCCCCTAAAGTCAAATAAACAACTAAAATATTTTTTAAAAAGATCTTCCTTTCCTCCTTCCTTTCTTCCTTTCTTTCTTTCTTTCTTTCTTTCTTTCTTTCTTTCTTTCTTTCTTTCTTTCTTTCTTTCTTCTTTCTTTCTTTCTTTCTTTCTTTCTTTCTTTCTTCTTTCTTTCTTTCTTTCTTTTCTTTCTTTCTTCTTTCTTTCTTTCTTTCTTTCTCTCTCTCTTTCTTTCTTTCTTTCTTTTCTCTCTTTCTCTCTCTGTTTCTTTCTAAAAGGGGGTTAAAATGTAACAACAGGCCTAGTTTTAGATAAAGAAGAGCTGGAATATTTTTGTTTTTCTTTTAAATTCTAAACAGATTACACACTTTGAAAAATTTTCAAAGGTTCGTAATGCTAGAACTTCTGAAATTTGGGAGGAATTTAAATTTAGGATTATATTCCATACCACTACAAAATCCATCTGTGATCAAATATCACATTTTAGGAGCCCATCATCTCTGTAGATGCCACTCAGGTTGCTTCTTCTCTCTAAGTTGCGGCATTAACAAAAGTAGGAGGCTGGAGCAGGAGAGAACTTTCCTGGGCCCGGGCTGTTGGCTGGAGTCAAAGGCTCAGCTGCTGTTCTCCTCAGAGGTTCAGAGGGCTGGGGAAGCCAAAGTGCTGACTTGGTAGAAAACTCCAACCTTTCGTCCTCTCTCTTGCTGCCCTCTTAAAGACCCTTTAAATTCAACCCTCCCAAAGGCCATCTCCTCATTCCAGTCCTTTTCTACAGGTACACGTGAGGATCACATAACCACAGGGCACAAGAGTGAGTCAAATTCTTTATTTCTGTATCAGAGGTGTCTTTAGAATATTAGAAATGTTCATTGAGAATATCTAAGCTAGTAGTTTTAAAACCTTAATAACAACAACTGTTACAGGCAACTGAGTTAGACAGAAATGTTAAAGGCATCAGAAAGGGCGAGGCTCTGGAAGAAGCCAGTGCTGATGAACTGCTTTGCAACTGTAAGAGAGACAGACACCTCTGCTGTGGGCCAGACCTCAAGACAAAAGATAAAACAAATGCACCCACATACTTTCTATGGATAAACATCAGGGATTGGTATTCTAAATAGGTCTCTATCACCCTGCGGAAGCCAGGAATCACTAACTCAACCCCCTACAGGAAGAGGCACACTGCTCTTTATTCATGCCAGCTTTGCTGCCTGACTGCTTTTCCATTTGTCCCAGATTGAATCAATTTTATCTGACCAATTAATCTTGCTGGTTGGCTATAGTTCGGTCCCATGCCCACCTTGTGAGTTCCCATGTTTTCCCCACCTTAGATGTGCCTTACTTTGTGGTTTCACTCAAGACTTTCTGTCTCTCAGACAGTAGCTTTCTTTCTCTCAATAAATATATTCTGCTCTTAACCTCCATTGTTCCTAAAACTCCTTCTTCAGTTTAGGAGACACAAACTCATACTGGACATCTAGTAGGTTAGGAGTTTCTTTCCCTTATATCATAATCATTATCTGTGTGTATGTGTATATACATATGCAGTTCATATATGCATGTCATCATTCACCTATATCTCTCATATGCATGTATACACACATATAACTGCATATATTTAATTGTTCAAACATTTGTTTGGGTGGGGAGAAAATTTAACCCAGAAGACCAGTATATAGAATAGGTAAGAGGAAAAATACTCTTAGCATCCCTAGGGTATCTGAAATCCTTCATTTTTTGTTTTCTTGGGTGACTCTTGATATACTTTTGTCAAATCCTAGCACTCCACACAACAATAAGAAAATCATTGATCTTGTCAAGCCCCTTCTTTTTGTGTTCTTTTTCACAAAGTCAAAGTCAAAGTCAAAGTCAAAGTCAAAGTCAAAGTCAAAGTCAAAGTCAAAGTTGCCTTGCACATTGAAGGGAGAACTCCGTAGTTACATCCAGCAGTCCAGTTACATCCAGCAGTCCAGTGGGCCGAGCCCAGATCTCTCACTGGACTGCTGCATGTAACTGGACTGCTGGATGTAACAGCTCACTTCCCCCACTCTATAGTCAGATGCCTTTCTTTCAAGTTTGTCACCTGGGAGTTTCCAGTTTTGCTCTATCTACTCACAAAAACTAGTAATATTAAATTGGGTTTAAACATCAACTGATCATGCAGACACTCAAATGTACAGCCAAGGGCCTAGAGTCGCATGCTAACTCTAGAAGAGTCGATGACAGGGAGGGTGCACAGCATGAGCAAGCTTTGGTAAGGGTGCTCTGGGAACTAAAGTGGGGAAAGACAGGATATTAAATGATCCTGTGTTTGAATCTCTACAGCTCGCTTTTCCCTAAGGCTGCTTTCTGTATGGACATAATATTAGCATTGATCATCTCATAACCTTACAATATTCTAGAGCAGTAGTTCCCCACAGGGGTGATTTTGACCCCCACCCAGGGGATTTTTGGCAATATTTGAAGACATTTTTTGGATGCTGCTAACTGTCCTATAGTGCACAGGCTATATTCCCCAAACAACAAACTCTCTGTCCCCAAATGTCAGATAATGTCAGTGTCCACATCGAAATAACCTTGAGAATTTAGCAACGACTACCAAATACATAGTGTCATAATTACCCAGTTAAATGTTTACTTTCACCCTGTTTCTCAAAATAATTCAAAATCAGCATTAATTGGGCAACAGGCCAACAAAGGCTCAGCAAACATGTTGAACAGTTGTGACCTTTGGTGGGGGGCATTCTGATGGTAGAGGTGGGTGACCTGGGTAGTACCAGTGACTGTGTTGCTAGGACAGAGGGAGAGGAGATGGGGGTGTTTTGGCCTCTGGCTTCTTGCCTGGTGGGTGGGGGAAGCATGTGAATGGGGTGGATGCCAGGTTTCTTTGTTGACTTCTGCTGGGGAAGAGATGAGTCAGATGATTGCTCAGCTGTGATGTGGGGGAAAAAAAAGAGAGACAGGGAGGTAAAACTCAGGGAGCAAAGAGAACCCAGTTAGTGCCTTCTGGATAGCATGGAATAAAAATGATAGAAACCCATGGAAAGCAGACTAGAGTACAGGTATAATGATAACCTGATCAGAGGAAGGAAATGAAAGGGCTAGTTGGGGGACAGCCTCTGCTTTGGAATCACCATCATAAAAATGTGAGAGCTGAAGAGAGTCACAAACAACTCACACCTTAGATCCTATTTTCTAAAAGCACTGCCCATTGCCTTGAAAAAAGAGCTTTCTCTTCTGCCAGCCCAGGAGACAAAGAGCAATGCTTTGCAAAATCCATAAAACAAAAGACTCCAACAGTGTCAAGCCTCTTTAAACAATCACTTGCGCTATGAGGCAAAACAACTGAGACATCCGGATAAGCACTGTGGTGGTATTTTTCATGTTGATTGCAATAACACCATCAAAGCCATGCACATTCTGTGTAAAATCAATGTCTGCTTGTTGGAGGAGGAGGGGAAAGGGAGAGGCCTGGGGATTTTATCTTGTAAGTCAGCTCTGCAGATAATCGCATGCCTGGGGCTGGGAAAGAATTGATGGCAGATCAATGGTCAGGAACATGAACTGTACTCAGTTCTGACTTGTGCAGTACCCATGGTTGGCTGTGAATCCTGGGATGGGGAAGAGAGTGGTGACTGGGTTGCTAGTTTTGAATGAATTATCAGAGCAAAGGCAACTATAAGGACTATTCAGAGAAGGTTCGAGTATTAGAAGACATGATATAGTAGGAGAAATTTTCTAGGTTGGGGAAGATAGGTCTATCCAAGGAAGCAGGTCAAACATGTGCAAGGTTGTAGGTACACTCATACATGCACACAAATGGGACTTACACTCTGAGGAGAAAATTCAGTTTAAGTCAACACAATTTTTACAAGGTATGTATGCCCTGATTTAGGGGCATTGATAGGCTTGTTAGTTCATGGAGAAGAGGTACACTTACTCAGCATAAGGGGGTAGAACTGCGGGTCTCACTTGATACCAGCTCCCTTATACTTATTCCATAGGGATTCTATGACTCATCTTCATAGGTAGAGATGCTTACGAGGCACATGAGGAGAGGAGGAAGTCAAGGCAATCACCTTACTGTTTCTTCATTTGCAGATAATGTTCCTGTAGGATTAGAACTTTCTTTCCAAATTTTCCATTAAGGTCATCTCAATTCCCTGTCATTGATGAAGGAAGAGGAAGTTCATTGATCTCTGTGAGAATTAAATGAGTGATTTATGAAAGATACTTATTTTACTCAATAACATTTCAACTGTGTGTTTCCATCATTTTTGCTGCATAGATACCGCTACCTACAGATGTTTGGACAACTCTTCACCTATAAGTGTTTGTGGTGGTGAAAATCCAAATCCTTCAGTCAAGCAGGCAAGGCAGAGGAGCTGTAGAGGGGTGAAGGAAGGTGCCCTGTTAGTCCATACCTGTTTGTACTCTGTGAGGCCATAGTGCCTCACCTTCCAGACCTTAGAGCAATGTATCCTCTTTTGGATTCTTCTCATTACCTGTTTCTTTTCTCTTTAGTTTCTCGATCCTTTTAACTCATTTTCTCCTCTAGAAGACCCCTCTCTCATGATTAACTGTTTTTCTATAAATGCTGTATCACCCAGCCTGCTGTGGAATGTTGTGCACGTGTACATGTATTTGGCATATATCTGTGTGTGTGTGTGTGTGTGTGTGTGTGTGTGCACGTGCGTGTGTGCACGTGCCTGTTGGGGAAAGGGATTCTCGGGAAGAATGTGGGGTAATTCTCTATTCCAGCTATGCAGTTGACTTGCTTTTGCTATTTTTCTTCATCATCTTGAAGAATCTGAGGCATGAGACATGAATTCAGCATACCTCTGACTGCCTAATGACTTGCTTTGATTTCCCAGCAATCTAACCTAATAGAATAGTCCCAGTTTGTTTGCTTGTTTATTTATTTATTTATTTATTGTTTTACTATGGGGGATTGACTCCAAGGCCTTCACACTGATCTCCATCCCCAGTCCTTTTATAGATTTTGAGACGAGTTCCTGCTAAATTGCTACATAGTCCAAGCTTGACTTGTTATTGTGATCCTCTCAGTGTGCTGGAATTACAAGGATGTGCCATCATGCCTGGCTTTCAATCTTCCAGTTTATCTGTTCATTTTATGGCTCTTTGAATAGAAAACAGAGTTATTCTGGATTAATTCCAGGTCAGAAGACACCTTCAGATTATAATTGATGCAGAGTTGCCTATGTTAAAGGGGAGGTAGACAGCTCCTCCCTACCAAGTTACAGTTATTGCTCACCTCATTGGAGGCCTGACTTTCCAGCTCGTGCCACTAGTTTTTGTTGCCAAAATAATGGTGTCCCCTTTACGTACTGACTTGTATTTCTCCTCAATTGATTGCTATGGTGCATATTTAGCTCTCTGTCCAGATTGAAAACACCTTGAGGACCACAGCTCTTACTTATCTCCCTCTGTCTGTATCCCTCAGTATACTCAGCAGGTTTTGGGAACCCTAAATGCTGGAATATACAGCAGGCTACTCTATAAAACACTTTTACCCCTTTCAGACTTGGTGAAAACATTTACTAGTGATTTAGTTGATACTTTTTTCCTAACCTTCTTAAATCTTTTCTTTTCCTTTCTGGAGACCTGTGACCCCCAACGAAGCTTGTCTGTCCAACTCTGTCACTCCCACCTCCATTTCTCTTTCCTTCCCTTAATTTGGGAAGCCATGCTATACAGATATTTTGTTTTCCAATAAGATAATTTGCCATCTCTGAGTCTGGGCTTCACATGTATTCTCTGAAGCTAGATTATCTTTATTTTTAAAGAATATCATCACTATATATGTGTGAATTTCCAAGAGAAATTCTTCAGAAATTAATACATGAGAAAGAAGGATGCCTAACATAAGGTAGTTAATCTAAAACCCAAACTGGAGGGTGAGTTTTTTTTTTTTTAAATTCAGGAGGTCATCACAAAACATCTGGTTCATATTGAAAGAAGATGCCAGGAAGCAGGGAGTTAGAGTTTAGGTCCCAAAGGAGTTGGGGTACCCAGAGCTCATAACTTTCCAGAACATGTGGGTGCTGGTTGTCAGTCACACTTGCTTTATCAGGTCCTAGATGTGCTCACCTAAGAGAAGCCTATGGTCAAAAGGAGAAAGGGACCTGGGGAGCTTTAGTTTTAACTTAAGCCCTGTGGAATTCCAGTTGTGTGACAGGGGACAGATTCCACAATTTTTATGAGTTTCATTTTATGTGTGTTAGTTACTTTTCTCATTGTTGAGAAAAAAATACCCAACAGCCAAAGTTAAAGGAGGAATGTTTTATTTAACTCATAGTTTGTAGAGCTTTTCATCCATAATTGGTTGGCTCTAAGGCAGGGTGGTTTGGCAAACAGGTATCATAGAAGAGAATAGTTGATGATGGAAGAAGGTAACAAACCAATAAGGGACCTTAATAGCATGTTTCTGCCCTCTCTGTCTTATCCAGGCTACTTAGAGTGGGTAGCACTCACGGCCTTAATCCTTGTGCCCTGTAGCCTAGAACTGCACCATGAGGTAATCACACACGCTAGATCCAGCCACCTCTGAAAAAGCCCCACATATAACCACAGGAAGCTTTGGGTAGTCATCTAAACACAAACCATAACAATAAAAATACAAATAAATTGGAGTACAACTTAAAATTTTGGAATAGGTGAACTCTAAGAGCCTTTACTGGAGACTACAACAAATGCCAGCTAAGCCTTTAGAGAGGGACAGCACAATGCACGGCTTCTGGTGGTCCTTGAATTCTAAAACCTGCACACTGTTTTCACAGTCTTCTTACCTGTGATGAAGATAGATATTTTACTATAAGATTTTGTAGTAAAAGCTACTCAGACTCTTACAGCTGTGGTTCTGAACTTTTGGGGCTTGCGGATCCTTTAAAGACTTTGATAATGCTTCGACCTCTGTTCTGAACACACAAATACATATATGCAACTTTAAAAAAATAACTTTGGGGAAGTTTGTGGACCCTGTAAAGGCTATAGCTTCATCGTGGGCAATTTGTTAAGAGTTCCTCTTTACAGTGGATAGTTAAGTTGGCTAGATATAAATCCAACCTCCTTTTTCTGTTACAACACATTGTTACTGCAGGTATCAGCTTTTGGGCCAGAATCCAAATAAGCTTCTTTATTCAATGATATGAGTTAAAGGAGGAAACAAAAGAAATATATGACTAGTTTTTAGTCTTAGCAAACTTTCAGACCTGTCCCAAACTTAACACAAACATGTTGCTTAACCTGTCTGCGCCTCAGGTTTCTCATCCCTGATATAAGGATAATAGTTATATCTATTTTGAAGAATTGCTGAGAAAATTAATCAGTGTGGAACTAAAATGAGTAGCTGAGGCACTTTCCTAGTGTGCAAAACTTCAGGAGTACGCAATAGCTCAATAACTAAGATAAATGTTTTAATGCAATACTTTGGAAAATTACAATTAATGCCAAAATCCATGCTGAAAAAATATCACAATATTAAAAATGGACAAGATCTGTATTACTAGTTTTTTCTTTTGTTTCAGCCTTCCAGATCGCCAACCCAGCATTGCTATTAGCCCCCCAAATTTGGCGACTGACAAAATATTTGAAAATACCACATTTAATCCTCCTTTCATCTGGAGTCTTAATCCTATCTAAACCACGTGGTTATCTGGCCTCAGTTTGTACACTTTTGGAGACAGAGCCTGATACCTCTTGAGGTAGCACAAATATGGTAAAATCCTCCAACTATTTCATTCCTAGGAATCCTATTATTCTAAAAGCAACCTAGTTTCTGTAGCTGCTTTTCATAGGAATGTTCAAGAGGGTGTAAAACCGGCCTGTATCTGTTCTAAACGTGGACCCTAAAACTCAAATTTGGTGTGATCAGAGGAGTCTCAGCTCAGAGAGCAGAGTGGTGAGTGGGGTAGGAGTGAGAGAACAAGGCATCTTCTCCTTTGCAAGCTTACAAGCTTGTTTGAAGCAGCCAAGACTTCAAGACCAAACAGCTTACAGTTTTTTTCTCCAGTGCTACCTTGTTGACATACCTAGATGGTCTTATATAGGTAATTATGATCTGAAGTGAATTTGAATTATGATTTTCACTGATTCTTCCTTGTGATTTGTTGCGATATAAATAATGGTGATTTATTGTGCCTCCACCGACTGCTCTGTTGGTGATAGATCATAATAGTAGATCATGATAATTATGAAATCAGTACAGAGCTGTTTTCCCTCTTGTAATTCAATTGTAACACGGCAGCCAAGGCTGCCGAATGTCACAGCTTGTCTGTTGGAAGCTAGATTGTGTTCAAGAGGGGTACTTTGGTCTATTATGTGATTTATAGCAGTTCATCTCAAATAATTGCCAGGTGCTTGTGCTATTAGAAGTTGACAGTATTTTAGTTGATTTTTGTTTCAGATGCAAATTAGGTTCTAGAGTTTGTCATTCCTAGGCGAGAGAATTGTGGAAAGTCTGGGGAGGCCTGAGCAGATGACATAACCCAGATCTTTGCTCATGCTCCCTCCCTGCCTTGGTCCTGGGCTGTGTCATGCAAATTGTGTCACAATGTTTATTAATTTTTCTGATTTACGCAGAAGAACTTTTCCCCTAAGGAACACGAGATACTTGTCATTTGGACTCTGCTTTAAGTAACTGTAATCTATGAATATCTATTTCATTTAAAATAGTCATTTCTAAACCAAGAGCAAAAATGCTAGCACCAGACAGTCTTGGAATAAAGAGAATTTGAAATTGACTAACTTTGGAAAACCCCAGTTTAATGGAAGCAGAAGACATACACAGACAGAAATAAAGGAAATATTTTTTTAAAGGAGAGGAAATAATTTCTTTACTGCAAGATTTCCTAGAGACTTCACTCTGAGAATAAACATGGCTGCTTTCTCAAACTCAGGGAACACAGCAGTCAGGAAAAGATGGCTGTCTATTCTTGGCTCATCTGCCCACCAAGAGGTAGAGTGGCATCTTGATTGGTTCTGACAGCAAAATGTGGCAAAGCGACATTGTACAATACGAGAGCTAAGCCTTATGAGATATGCACATTCTGTCTTTTCTGTTTCAAACATTCCTCCCTGAAACCCACCAACCATGCTGCTGAAAGAGCTCAGATGATCTCCAGGACAGACTCAGGTGGGTGGAAACTGTGGCCCTGTGTCAGCCCCCCGTTGGCGCCAAATGCCAGCTACGTGGGTGAGGACGCTTTGGACCATCTAGCCCTCTCTAGAGCTAAGCAACACTATGAGAAGCAGCATCTTCCAGTCAACTGAAAACATTATGAAATAGAATAAATTGGACTTCTAAGGAATATTAAAAAAAATCAATTCACATAACAATTGTACACTATTGATTACAGTGTGATATTTCAATACATGGTACAAAGTGCATATCCGGTACTCTAAATGATTGCTGCTGCTTTGTGTTGGAAACATTCAGAATGTTAGACATTGATGTATTATTTGCAATTTGTAACTAAAACTTCTGCTGCTCCCTTATTTTTTCAATTATAATGCACCATTCATTTCTTTCATAGAATTTAGTGTTACTTTCTTGACCACTCCTTTGGTATAAGCTCTCCAACTGGAGTCTGTATTTGTTGCATTTATCTCTGCATAACACAATGACTCCACTCATTTTCTTCCTAGCACAGTGATTGGCCCTGAGTTTGACTTCAATAAATGTATGTTGAATAAACGAATGAACATCTTTAGGAAAATAGTTTCAAAATGCTAATCTTGTACTTAAACAGAATTAAGGCTGTCCAGTTGCATGATAGAAATATCCTTTGTCAAAGAGAAGATTATCCAAGCTCCCTTAAATATTGAATATGTGGTGCTTCTATGGCAGGAGTCAACGTGGAAAACCTCAAATTACTGAAATTTTGCTTCAAACATGAACTGGACTTAAAGGCAATCAGTTGGTATTCACCAGAAACAATGAAATCCCACTAACATGCTTTCCCTTTTATCTTTCCCCAGAAGAAAGATATTCTGAAGTTGTTGAATATCACTTCCAAACATATTTTTATTTTTTCAGTGGATAGGAACATTAACATAAAAATATGGGCTATGCTCCTCATACTGATATGTATCTCCTTATCCACTTCATTTTATTTCAGTTGCTCTTGGTTTTTATATATGAATATATGTATATTCCACCTTCAGCTGTGACAGAGTTCCACTTTATGACTATCAATCTAGTTGTTTGCTGTTGCATTGATGCATAATTAAAACCATTTCCTAACTTTCCCATGGTAAACAAGGCTGTGATGAACATCCCTGTGCTTGTCTCTCTGTGCATAGTAAGCGTTGTTTATTGCTGTTTTCCAGACAAGGAAACTGAAGCTCATGATACTTAAGGGACTCTTTTAATAGCAGGCAGTCATCAGGTAAGGATCAGAATTCAAATTCAGTCCATGTTTTGCCCTTGCAGCCTTCCACTTCCTGAAAGGCCCAGAGCCCTCTAGACAGGGCTGTGCTGTTGGAGAGGAATCTGAGGGAGGAAGCTTCATGGAGGCCTCATCCGAGTGCCCTGACACTGGCTTCTCAGTGTCCTGGTGCAGATCACTGAGTGACCACACATCAGGGAAGCCCGGAGCAAGGGGAGCCAGGACAGGATCAATAATTTAAAGTCATAGAGTCAAGGCTCGGTTTTGCCACTTTCCCCTGGGGAACTTGGGAACCGCTGCTTCCCCTTTCTGAATGCCATCTCTAAAACGGGGGTTGTGACGTTCACACTCCACGGGCTGATTATGTCCCTGCAGGAGCACGATGTGAACTTTGGCACTAAGATGTGCTGTTCTTGTGGACCTGGATACTCGTTCGGTCTGTCAGTGGAAATCACAAAATGTCCTTTGGTTTTTGACTCTTAACAATTCATCAATTCTAGGCTGGAGATAATAAGTTAAGTTTAAGGTCAGACTTGCCTTGAGAATGCACAGCTGATGTCGGCGAGCAGAAAAGGGTGCTGACGCAGGAATTAGAGGCTTCAGTTCTGTGAGAGGCGAAGGGGCTGCTCATCCTGCAGCGATGTCTGGCTGACTTGGGGCAGAAGGCCAGTCCAGCCAGCATGGGAAGCTAACTGCAGGGACAAGGAATCAAGGCTCTGGACTGCCTTTGTTTCTCAGCTTTAAGAAAGATGCCTAAGGTCAGTGAGTGGACTTACTTAAAGTGAATACGTGAGAAGTGGACTGGTTAACTAGAGAGAGGCAGCTGGAGAGGGTACATGTCTTCAGGATTACACAGTTGATTTGGTTCTGTTGCACTCAGGGGAACGTGCTGCTTGGTGTATGTCAACCATCCACTGCCAATGTGGTGACCTTCATTCTTGTTCTTCTCCTATTCATCTCTTTAGTGTTCTTTGGTTTGATCTTCTCTGTCCTTTTGCAAGGTGCAGGAATGGCCCAGTAAGTCCCTTAGTACCTTCGTTTTGCTTATTGGAATAGACTTGGGCTTGGGAGGATCTATGTGTTTCCAGGATTTGCAGTGATGCTCAGACAGGGGACAGTCAGAGCTGGAAGTCTCTCAAGGACCTTGAGCCACACTTTGCTCATCTGACAGGTGAAAGATGAGGAACCAGAGAGAGAAAGCAACTCACCTAGGATCTCACAGTTACTTAATAGCACGCAAGGTTTCAGAGAAGATAGACAAAACCCTGATCAGTGCTCATTCCACATTTTGTGGTGGACCACTCATCCTGCAAGAACTGTCCAACTGTCCAGACTGAGAACTGACTCCATATCTTTCCCACTATCCAATGTGTTGCTGTCTCCTGGGAGATGGTAGGGTCAATTAGAGTCAGATAATGTCCCAAGTGTCCCTCTGAGGTTTTGCTGAAGAACATTTTTTTTTTTAAATAAATCTACAGCCTTCCCACCATTGGCCAATTCCAAGTCTGCTTAGCAATGGGGAGTTGTTCTCATGCTTTGGGAATGTCCAATCATAAACTATGGCCTGTATTTTCTTCCTACTAGACATAACAAGGGTTGGCAGTGCTTACCTGGAGGACAGGGTCAAGGAGGATTCAGAGGCTAGAAATGGAGCATGTAGACCCTGCTGTCTGCCACAAGCATGGGGATGGACACAGGGTCTGTGGCATTTGTTTTTGCTTTCCTTCTTATTTGATGTAGTGTTGTCTTCAGCTCTCCCCAACAGACTTAGAGATGCAAACCTGGGTGTGTGAAGCCCAGTGGTGGTTGCTGCAGGAACCACCTCTCAGGTAAGGAATTTCTTTACCGGTAAGGCTGGCTGTGCAGCCCTCTGGCCTTCTCCTCCACCCAACTGAGCAACTGACACATTCCAGAGCCTCTAAGATTCTGACTAATAGTCACCCCTCCAAGAAGAATTTCACTGAGCCTTAGAAGCAGAGAAATTCAGCAACAAAAGTGAGGAATAAAAGAGCTGTCAGGAAGAATCTACATAGAAACCTGAAGTTATGCTTTCATAACTGAATAAATAACTCCGTGAGCAATAATTTGTTTGCAAGCTGTTAATTAGCAGCATAATTAATTTCTGCAGATTATAAATAACAAAGCACAAAGTGGCATTCCCAGGAGAGCCAATGAAAAATTACCTCAACCATTTTAAAAACCAAAAATAGATCACAATGAAACAGACTTAAATGGCTCTAGAATCTGGATGGTGCTGCTTTCTTTTTCTCTGATGGGTTTAAAAACATTTTTTTTTAAAACCCAAGAAAACTTAACAGCTATAAACTTGCATCTGAAGTAAAAAATGTATTGGCAAAAAGCAGTTTCATTAATCACCCTGTTCTCTCTTATGCCTGGCATGTTGAGAAGGAAAGAAAATCTCTGTTTATCTCTGCTTCAAACAAACAGCCGCATAAATAGATTATTCCCAATAGAAAGATTTTCCCTACACTCTAATCTCAGAGCAATCATTCACTGCTCTAAATGAGTAGTTACTTAAAATGTTAAGAAGGGATGCTAATTAGCTCAAGGAAAATTCTGCCAAGTATTTAATTTTCTGAAAATAAAATGAAGATAGGAAAGGCTGGTCACCTTTTACAACCTTTGAGTACTTGTCTTGTATCTAGTTCCTGGCTTTGAGTGTCTGCCTAGCTTAGCACGCGGATTATAGGACACTGACTGATGGAAGGAATACATCTGGTTTAGCATCTCAAGTTTAAGATCATCTCTAAAGTTTGGGAGCAAGGGTCTGAACTTTATGTGTGACCTGGAAACTTTTGGGAATGAGTAACTAAAAAAAAAGGTTAATTGAAGGTCAAATGAATCTAAGAAAATCCAAGGTGAATGGAGGCTGGAAGGAAACTGGTCCAAGAGGAGTGAAACGTATTCCAATAATAACAGTCATAGATGCTGCGATTTGACATCACTTAGCTCTGAACTTCCAGTAGCCAAGGCGAGAACCAGCATGGAGTCAAAGAACTCATCTTATTGGAGAAGAGGACCCTGCGAGCATGGCCTGTGATGGGTGTCATGGTGGCCAAGGAAAGGGCTCTAACCAGGCCTGTAAGTTGCATTCAAACTGACCTCTTCACATAAAAGTTTAAGGATAAGTTGTTCAATCTTCTATCCAAGGATTAATCTTTATTTTGAAAGAAAAACTTTATCTTAAAATAATTTAAGACCCTTAAGAAGTTATCAGAACTGAGAGTTCTCACCCAGTTTACCCCAGTGATAACATCTTAGATACAATAGCACAACACTAATATCAAAAACTTTTATAGGTACTAGAATATTAATCAAACTGTAGACCAGATTCAGGTTTCCCTAATCTCTGGTTTGGCTTTAACAGGAATTATATATAATATATTGGCTCAATAATAATGACATTGAGCCCTACGGTTTTTGTAGAGACTACTAACATTCTAATAGTAATACATGTGACCTATTTAATATCTTAGGTGCAATGACCACAAATATTCACTCAGTAAATAGTAGCCACCACTGTCCTTCTCTTTAGTGTGAGTTAATGAGAAGAAACATTTTTGCCACAGGAGCTGCGTGATGCTTCCTAGACACTATACGTGACTTACCATTTGTCATTAGCCCAGCAGTTCAAGGGGAAGAGAAACATTTGGTGAGGTACGACAGTGCTTATCCCATAAAGAGTGTCTGTTGAAGAATGAAGACATGCATACAGGCACATTAAATCAGGGGTCTTGTACAAAATGGACACAATGGAAGCATCTTAATTTCTGTTTCAGACAGTGGTTTATTTTCTGCTTCCCTAGCCATCCAGAAAGTAAGAACTCCTTTCTCATCCCTCTGATATAAAAAGAACAAAATGCCTAATTATAGATAGTGCCTTTTTCAGGCCCAAGCCAATGCTGCAGAGAAGTTGGGTATGAGTTTGCAGTTTTATTGTTGCCTATTGCGTGTGTTTGAACATTTCTGCAGACGTTTGTGCTATTCTGTTCAATTCCATTTGACACAGTTAAGCTCTTATTATATATGTGCATTTCATGATTCTTGATGGGCACTACAGGATACACAACAATAAAAACAAGATGACTTTTACCCCCAAGGAGCTTATAATCTAGTGGGGATGTGACAAGGACATATACTCTAATATTACTTCCCATTGAATTTATGTATTGTCAGTTGTTTTATTCAACTCTTGAGTAATATGGTTTCAGACATAATAAAGTGACTGTAAAAGGAATATCTGCTCAGAAGCTTCTAACATTATTGGAGGAAAAAGGGAGCATTAGTTATTCCCCCCAGGAAATGTTTATTGAGAAGATACTATCTTCCAGGTAATATTTTTACATGGTGAAGTGTCAGCAATGAATGAGACAGGATCTTTCTCTAATGGGTTCTCCTCCCAATGGAAGAGGAATGCAGAAAATGCATAAAGCAGCAAAGGAAATAGAAGATTGACTGGTCATTGGGAAGCATATGATAAAGAGGCTTCTGTGAAAGGCAACTGTTCATCAGACCTCTGCTAAATGGTGATGATCTGAAGTTAGGGAGAAGACAGGGAAACACTGCAGGCAGAGAAGTACCAGCAAATGCAAAGAACAAAGGCACTCTTAAATGAGAAGAAGAAAGAGTATGATTATGGTATTCAGCACAGTGTAGGCCTGCAATAAACCACTATTGACGGAAAGATGGTGCTGAAAGGCATGGCTAGAAGGTCTGAGGCCAAGGGTAGCTCTGAAGTGGTGAGGAGCTGGGTGGAGAAGTGTTAGAAGAAAACATTTAACTCGCTCTCAAGATAATATGTTCCAGGTAGAGGGAGAGGATGACTTTTCCCTGAGAAAGTAAATGATTCAGAACCTTTTTGTGAGCAGGCCTTGCTGGGAGCATGTGAGAAGAATATGTTGGAAGGGCAACAAGAGTAGTTATAGGAGATGAGGCAGACAAATAAATTTGTACTCATTTTTTGGGAGAGGAGTTAGTACTACTTATTACCAACAAATCTAATAGTTTCTCTCTCTCTCTCCCTCTCCCTCTCTCCCTCTCTCTCTCTCTCTCTCTCTCTCTCTCTCTCTCTCTCTCTCTCTCTCTCTCTCCTGGAGATTGAATCCTATTGCTACTTAGCATTTAGCTATTCCTCCAGCACTTTTACTTTTTATTCTGAGACAGAACCTCTCTAAGTTGCCCAGGCTGATCTTAGACTTGCAATCCTCCTTCCTCAGCTTCCCCAAATGCTGGGATAACAGGTGTGTGCCATCACACCAAGCTCATATTAAACATTTATTAAAAATTTTCTACATGCCAAACACAATGCTAAATATTTTACCTTGATCATCTTAGTATTGTCCGTATCTTATTTCACAATTGAAGAAACTGGGACTCAGAGAAGTTAACTTATTCAGAGTCACATAATCAAGTAGTAGTGGTAGAACATAAACTTAGGCTATGTCTGAACTCCAAATCCATGCTACATTCCATGATAATCTGTTCATTGAATATGTGCCATTGAATTCATTTCCCTAAACCCTTCTCTCTGCTATCTCAGAGCAGATGAGAATGCTGATTAAATTCTGTGAAACAGCAAAGGAACATAGTACCTGTTAGATAGTTTTCAGATCATCATTAGTGACAAGGTTTTATCATCTCTCAGTCATCTTACTAAATAACAGTGGTAGTGATAGTAGTAATAGGGTGTGGCCAGAAGACAATTAGAGGATGTTTGGTATAAAATAATAAGCTACTTACTTGCTAAACTAGCCTCTTTTGTGACAAAAGTAGTGCTTGGCCAGGTTGAGAAGACATATTGCAGACATTCCTTAATGAGGTTACATCCTGATAAAACCATTGTAAATTAAAACATACTAAAGTGGAAAATGCATTGCATACATCTGACCTGCTGAACATCACAGCTTAGTAGCACAGTCCACTGTATAGTATTGGTTGTTTGGCATCTCATCTGAGTGGGTCCTGAGGAGCTGTAGCTCCTTTCCACAACCCAGCATTATGAGAGAAAGAAATCACCAGCCTCAGAAAAGGTCAGCACTCAAAATTTGAAGTCCAGTTTCTACTGAATTCATATTCCCTTTGCACCAAAAGTTGAAAAATTGTAAATCAAATCATCCTAAATAGGGTTCCATCTGTACTTTCTACCAGCAGAGTATGAGGTTCTGGAGCGGTACCTTTTCTGCACCATATAAATTGGGTCTTACATATTTTGAGTATGTGACTGAGGCCGTCACTTGATAGGCATGGCAGCTGCTCTGAAGAGCACTGTTGTTTCTGGGCACAGGTTCAGAGTCTTAACATCAAAGTGGAAGTGGCTAATTAGAGTACGGAGATAAGGACAGCCAGGTCATGGATTTCATCACATGGCACTCATGGCCTAATGCATCACTCAGACCACAGTCGGAGGCATGGTCTTGGCACTTTTTCTTATTTAACTGTGCTATTGTTCCTAAAGGGCATTGATCAAGTGAGTAAGTCATACAGCATGCTCAGAAAGCCTGATTTTTCTTCCAAGATGACACATGCAAAGCAGCAATCATATGTACTTCAAGTAACTTGATGCTACTACACTTGATACATTTAATTTCTTTCTTTTTCCAAACCTCTCCCTGCCTTATCCTTCTTGGCTTTCCTGCTTACGTCTCTTGTGCTATTAGGCAATTGATTTCTTCCTCTGAATCTTATTTTCATCATCTCATCTCTACACAAATTTGGTCAAAGATGGAAAATGGTGTTTTTTTCACTATTCACTTGGGTATGTCCAGGTTTCTCTATGATTGAGTGGTGATGTCTGGAAAGTGTGTATATGCACATGTGTAATGTCAGAGTTAGCTTCTACTTTTCTGCTGTATCTAATACTCATTGATTATGTATCAACATTCCATCATACAATCAGAAATCTCATTGAAATAGCCCTTTTGGAGGTAGATCAGTAATGTTACCTTTATGTTCGAGATAAGCATGTTGTCATGGCAACTGAGCAGTGTCAGACAGACTGGCAATGACCAAGTCTTGGCCACTTGGGAGGGAGTGGGCCAGGCTCTCTGGGGTCTCACAACTCTGTCAATGTGTCTCTGATTTTTGTGCTAGTGGACAGATCATACAAGGTCCTCTGCCTTTCTGATGCACCATGGAAGAGCAAACGAGCAAAGATCAGGCCTCTGCCTGGTGTGGGTGATGAGACGCCTTCTCTGTGGTTAAAAGTGGTGAACAGCATGGGAGGTGCAGCAGAAGAAGGTGGAGGTGACCTTTATCAGTCTGATTCACTTCTGCCCTTGACGGTAAGCTGAGCAGCCTGGCCTTGACTCATTACTATTTAAAGTTGCAGACTTTTCTTTTCTGATTCTCGGTCCACATTTTCTATCATGTGCTTCTTTTAGGAATGAACTAAACTTTGTCTTCTCCACTAGGGTTTTTTTTTTTTCCTGTAGGGAGAGGGGTCATCTCCTCTTGTGTGCTCTGGGGAGGGTTACAGATTTCTGAGCCAATCATCTAGCTTCTTCATTCTTCTTCATGCCACATTCCATAGTCTGAGAGTAAAAGTTAGAAATCGTAAAGATTTCCTTAGACTATTACACATATTAACCATTTATTTGTCACACACACAAAGGTATTGCATACTTTCCTAAAATAGTGTTTATTTTGTGACTCTGAATGCATCTTTGCAGCACCAAATTAATAATAAAAAATACAATAAAGTGATAGAAAGAATATGAATAGCCCTTTTAGAGAAGAGGGACTCTACATAGGCAATAAGCATATGAAGAGATGCTTAACCTCAATACTAATGAGGAGCATTTCCAATTAAATACATAACACAAACATTTTAAGTACATTATCACCAAGAGCTAGGAATGTGCCAAGGAAAAGTAGGCTCTCACATGTTGTTGATGGAGATGGAAATTGTTTCAATCCTTTGGAAAGCACTCTGGCAATATCCATTTAAAGCGAAGGGTACAGACCTTTTGACCCTACAATCTCATTCTTGGGAAACTGACTGATAAAGAAAGGCACCGGTATGTAATGATATTTTTATTCTAGCGAGTTTTGTGGTAGGAGGAAAAAGAAAAGAATAAGCCAAATACAATGAAACAAACTGAGAACTTAGTAATGTAAGAGGGGCTGAATGAAATGTGTGTGGAACATCTACAGTTTGTAACATTTTGCAACCAACAAAAATAATGAGTTAAGTTTGTATTGTTTAACTTAAAAGGGTTTCCAGAATGCATTGCAAAATGAGAAAAGCTATATGTAGAAACAGGTATACAGTATAATATCATTTTTATAACTGCAAGAAGCAACAAGAACAATGTAATTCTGCCTAACACATTGATGGCCATATATATATATATATATATATATATATATATATTCATTAGCAAAGATATATATATATATATATATATATCTTTGCTAATGAAGAATCATGAGGAAATGAAAATACTAAGCCTTTAACATTTCTTTCTGGGAGGTAAGATGGAGGAATAAAATGTGTGGGAAGAATAAGTGGAGAAAAAGGTATGTAAGTACAATTATAGAAGAAAAATGTTTACAATAAAACAATATGCATATATAATGTGATCCCAGTTACAAAAAAAAACCTGTATGTGTGCATTCTTGAAGCATAACATGTGTGGAAACATGATCAGAAAAAACTTCACTAAGATCTTTTGTCAGCAGTGAGATTTCATATTGTGTTTGCATCTTGTTTATGCTTATAGTTTTCTTCATGTGTTCAAATGATGTCATCAGAATTGATCATTCTTTCTCCACCTCTGAATTTGAATTTCTGTGGTTTCATTCTTAGCTACTCAAGTGATTCCAATATGTCAGCCTAGTCCAGACATACATTCTGTCTCTCCAGGGAACCCAGTGTATGAATATCAGGTTTGTAATGGTCCTGACAGAAAGTTCCAGCTACGTTCTCATCGATCTGGCTTTACATCACAATCCACTCCTGAACGGATTGCTGTCACTAACAAGAAGAATGTAGAATATTCTGACTACACTGAGGATGGGAAAGGGTAAGGGGTAATTTACCAGCTTTCACCAGAATTTGAATAAATTGCAAGGGTTGCTGTTAGAACATGTCATTCTGAAAGGAGAGAGGAGAAAGTTGAGTAACAATATAAAATTCTATGATGAGAAATGATCAACTATGACTAAGATGGGCAGGAGCTGATGAAAAGGAGAGGACATAAGAAGAGAGAAACAGTTAAGACAAAGGTTTCTATTTGAACATTTATCTTTCTCCACATACTGATCCAAGATTTAATTGCACATGACAGATTCACTCTAATACCGTATGTGATATAAGAACTTTTGAAGGCCAGTAAAAGCTGGAAAACCAAGCTTGAATGCTACTTATTAGGATAGATGCTGCATCCTACCGAATGGCTGATGAATGAACAGAAGGAATGCTATTACAACTATCACAGAAAAAATACACGTCTACACCATGCTTCATAGAAGAACCATGTAGCCTTGAACTGGTAGTATTTGCTAATTTATAGCTTTTAATTTTATGCAGATGGGTCTACTTAATGGAGCAAGACTGTATAGTTGCAAGAGAGTCTTGGAAATGTGCTTAGCTTTGGGGTATTATTGTAAAGAAGAAAATGCTAGAAGGAAATGTCTACATTTTCTGTCACAGTCTAACCTATTAATTATTTAATACCACACCTACTCTTCCTACTCCTAAAACTCAGGAAATAAAAATACTATCAAAAGTGTGCTTTTGCTTAAGATAAGAAAACCTACCCCTCTTGAACATACTAAAAAGACTTGATGTCACTTTTAAAAGGGATGGTCTATATTTTTATAGTCGTTGTATCCTTTTCTAAGTGGTACTATCTTTTCTCTAGTCTTAATTTTATCTTGATATCTGAAAGCTGTAGTTGTTAATTTTTTGTTGGTGCTGAAGATCCAACCCAGGGCCTCTTGCAAGCCAGACAAGTGTTCTACCACAGAGCTGCATGGACTTTATGGTGTAATCTGTGAAAGTAATCACCATGAGCATATACCATATGAAATAATATGGGAAACCAAAATCAGCTAATATAAATAAATATCTAGATGACAGGTCAAGGAAAATACATGGATAGCTTCTTCAATCTTTGCTTCCATAATGGGTCATGAGGTCATAGTTGGCATTTAAGGCTTCTTCATTTCCCAGTTAGTATTTTCCTTTTCTCTATGAGTATCTAACTTGTTGGGGTTGCTCTAGTGCTCTCATTCTTACAGGTTTGAGTTTTGGTGATATTACCAATTTACTGTCTCTGCCATTTTCTGCTTATTTTTAACACTGGAAATGGCAGCACTAGAGAACTGAGTTTTCCCTCTACGTTTCCTCACTTCTGTTTTGCGGAAACACCTTCGTCTCCCTCATAGTAAGGACTGATCAACTTAATTAATACATTTCCTTTGAAGGGCAGGAGGTGACCATGTAGGTTTCACATCACAATCAAGGGAACAATTGTGTTCATTGAAGGAATAAGCATTTCTCCTTTATCAAGACACTTTTCAAGAAAATTCAGAACTATTAATATACAACGAAATATTTGTTTTAGTTGCTAGTTGTGACAGTGAGAGGAGCTACTCACCTTCCTTCTCATTGTTTCCTGCTCCTTTGTACTCAGGCTATCACCATGATAGTCTCTGATTCAGTCAGAAAATACATTGCATAGGACAATTATTCAGTCTTTTGAGATGCTGCCTCTATTATCCAATACTTTAGTAGGACATGCCACCAGTCTGTAAGGTCAACAATTTCTGGGTGAGAGGATACGTGGTAAAAGAAGTAAAGTTCCTAAAATTAGATGCTATCTTACTTTATTTACTGTACAATGAAGTGGCAGAGTTGTGTGTCTAACCATGATCATGAACAAAGTATTTAGTGATTGTATGTCTTATGGAACTAGAAGGTATTATGTATGAATAAAGAATATAAAACTATAGAAAGAATAAGCATTTATTTGTGTTCCTTCATGAAGAAAGGGGTCTAAACCTCTAATCTTATTTTGCCAAATGCCTGGACCTCTTAAAATGAGATTGTTTAAAATCCTATCTATTCGAAAAATATTCCTTTTATCCTTTGTCCTTCCAGGCCATCCTTGAGTGAGGTTGAAATGGTACAGTAATTCATTTCTCACTGATAACATATAGTAGCCCGTTTCTGCCTCAGTAAACTGATCATAGGGTTTTCTCATAAATCCTGGGACTACAGTGTGTCTGGACTGTATGTGTGGAGTGTGAACCTCCTGCTGATTACTTACATTTAAAAACCTTCTCAACTCAAATTTCACTCATATCACAGCTATTTGGTGATGAATGCTATGGGGTCTACTTACTTTATGACTTGGTGGATCCTAGAGACCTGTCTTCATAAGAGGTAGCCCAGTTTGCATGGCGTTGAGCACTCTGATGCTTGGAGAAAAAGCCTTTTCTTAGGAGAACATCTAAGGGCTGGAACCATGATTCCTCTAGCATCTCCATCAGTTGCAAGTTAAATACTATAGAATCTGCATGATCATGAAAGTTAACTAGCTGAACAGGGTCACCTGGAGAGCCTTCTGTTGGTCTGCATACTCTTCTGAACTGGCATCTTTAAGGAGTCCTTAATAATTTCTCCCTGTGTTTTTACTAAGTGGCACATGGAAAAATACATTAAATAAATCAGTATCTGCACGTTAGGTGCCAGGGTCTGCACTGCTTTGTTCTACTAAAGACTATGTCCTAGTTTGATCTACTAAAATAAAAATACCATAGAATGGACAGCAAGAGCAACAAACATGTATTTCTTGTAGTTCTGGAGGCTGAGAAGTTCACGATGAAGGAATGGGCAGATTCACTGCCTGGTACTTCTTAGAGAAAGACAGAGACAGAAACAGAGGTAGAGAGGGAGGGAGGTATCACTCTCTCTTGTTTTTAATCTTTTAAGAAAACTAATTTATCATGTGGCCTCCACCCAATTAATTTGCAAAAACTTCACCTTCTAATACTGTCCTTAGGGGCTGAATTTCAACATATGAATCTGAGGCTGGGACACAAAGACACAGCCCATCATATCCTAACTTTGGCCTCCCAAAATTCACATTCTTTTCACATGCAAAATACACTTATTCTACCCCAACAGCTTCCTAAAATCTTAACTCATTCTAACACCAAGCCTGAATTTTAAAGTATAAAGACTCATCTGAATATCATTTAAATCAGATATGGACAAGACTCAATGTTCAGTTTATTTTCAAGCAGCCCTCTACCCTGGGTGAGGACCTAGAAAACCAAATGAGTTATGTGCTTACAAAATACCACAGTGGGAAAATCAGAAAGTAGACATTCTCTAAGAAGAAGGAAGGAAGGAAGAAGGAAGAAGTGATAGGTTCCAAGTAAGCCTAAAACTTAGCAAGGACAATCCCACTTTTTTGAGGTATAAAACATAAAATAAAAAACCCCTTTGATTGATGCTTTGCTCTGTGGACCCAGCAGGGCAGTAATCCCATCTCTAAGCTCTAGTGGGGTTGGAGAGGGTTACATGGCTCTGCTCGGTGAGGGAACAGTGTGCCCAAGCCTCAGGCTGGCCATGCTCTAGTGGCTGTACGTAGCCTTACTTCTATGGCTCTGTGACTCCCAGTGGTTACTTTTTTTTTTTGACCTACAATCTTCTCATGATTCTCCAGTTTTGTTGACCTCCTCTGGTAGAATTTTGCAGTTCCTTTTGTGTATCTATTATTTTCGGATTTTAGTCTGCACTATGCCCCAGGGCATATGATCTGTCTCTGGTTTTAGACCTAGAATCTCAAGGAGGTAGTCTATTGAGATGTAGGGATAATTGAGTTTTCCATGGTGCCAACTACTCTACATGCTGGCTGTCTTGGCTGTTCTGAGGTGCTAGATCAGCTTCACCAGACAGAGGAAGACAGGTTGCTTCTGTTCACAGCAGGTCAGATTCGGGAAGCTACAGTTCCACAGAATTCTTCACATCTTCTCAGATGTCATGATTCTTATTCCAAACATCCTATTCATTCCCAATCAGTTTTCAAACTGTTACTCATGTGATCCAGTGTTGCTATTTATTCAATCTATGTTACATTTTGAGCAAACTGCAAGATTAAACTTGGCATCTTATTTTTGTAGTCAACATTCTTTCAGGTTAGTCATAAAATCTCTCTGATTTTCTGACTATGTCTTGAATAAAGAATTTTAAACAACTTGTCATTTTATTTTGTAAGCCTGCCAGTGCAGTTAGATGTAGGCATTTGTTTTGGTTATCTATTGATGTGTGAAAAACTGCCTCAAAATCCAGTGATTTAAGACAATAACTAGTCGTTATCTCACAAATGTGTCCACTGAGTAGGTTTAGCAATGATTGCCTGGGCAACAATCACCTAAGGGTCAACAGAGGCTAGGATATTCAAGATAGGTAATAAAAATGGCTGGTGGTTGGTACTGGGTGTTGACTGGGTGTTCAGGTGGTATTGTCAACTGAGGATGATTTGGTTCTAATCAACAAGGCCTCTGAGCTTGGTTTCTTAGGATTTCTAACAGCATGGCAGCCATACCCCAAAAGGCAATGTTCCAAGAAGAAACGATACCATATGTCTTAAAGTCCAGTCTCTGAGTTTTTTAGGATTCATTTTGTTATATTTCTATTCATTGAATCTGATAAAAGGGACAGTCTCATTTAAAAAAAAATAACAATTGGAGAAGATAGATAGATGAGTGAGGAAGAGTCTGTGAGTGTCTTTAATATGCCTTACCAGACTACTTCATACATTTTCATTCCCTGGGCCTTGTAATAATGTACAGAAGCAGACAATTTTCCTTCCCAAACCTTACAAGGGTTTCATCCTCCAGTGCTAACTGGGTCTGCATTGATATCTCACTCAACCAGGTCCTACGATCAATCCCATATTCCTGTTTTCTTGAGGATCAATTAGTTATGATAATGTGCTGTGTCGCTTAAGTCCTGAATTACAGATAATACTTCTGACTAGTTTAAGCAGAACAGGGTTTATTACATAGGTCATAAGTCACAAGAATTTTTGATGGGTTAGGTAAACAAAACTGAAGGCACCGAACTGGGAGCAAAAACCAAAAGAAAAATCCAACTATGGGTGGAGTGGGACAGTTTCAGTAGGAACCTAGATACCACCATGGCTAAAGGCCAATGAACCACAGCTTCAGCAGAAAAACTAAACACCTCTGCCAGTGTGTGACACAACATTACAACTATGGCCCCATTGATCTAACTTCTGCTTTCTAGTTGGCTACATACAGAATTTTAGTTGCAAAGGTGTCTTGGAAATATTCTGTGTTTTAGCCTTCGGGTGGGGCTCGTCAGTTTAATGCTATTGATCTTTTATACCAGATACCTCAGTGGTAGGAGATGGGTAGCATCCTGTACATTGCTGCATGTATGGCTACATCCTTGATCACTATAATGTCATAACACCAACCCCCTCCCAGCTGTGACATCACAATGCTTCCAGACATTATCAAATTTCTCCTGGGGGTGGAGAAAGTGCGCCATTTGAGATACCTATGCTAGGATAACAAAAGCGTGATGGGATAGAATAAGAGGGAGACTAGTTAGCTGCCATATTCCACAAAATAGTTGAATTAGTTCAAGAGAAAGGGAAATTCTATAATAACTGAAGGATTATCCATACAAATAAAAATGTCATTTTAGATGGACTAATTTCTATCACCAGTATGGATTGAAAAGGTTTAAATAGACAGTGGTAAATGTAAGAGAGGTGTATGTCGGGCTTGTTTTTCAGTGGTGCTGACACCACTCAAAAGAGGTGTTTTCAACACGGTTGCTCTCAGATGAACTCACTGCAGAATGCTCTCTCTGCGTGAGGTCCTGTCTACTTGGCAGGGATGGTTTTTGCTGCACATATGTGAGTACAAAAAAGTAGCATTAACCTTTCTGAATTCCTCTCTGTGTAACTACATTGAGCAACTTCCTGTGGGAACATGAACACAATACTAATGGTGTCAACAATTCTCCACTAACCATTCCTCATAGCTTTTATTAAGTTCTACTGGGGATTTTTTTTTTTAACTGGCAACAGGTAACTTGTGAACTAAAGGAGAAAGAGAAACTGAGTATCACTGCGAGTAGTCTTTTTATTCTGTTTAGCAATAAGGATATCAGTCTTATGGGAAATTGCTTTTGATATAGGAATCCCTAGAGGGACAGATATGGACGAGGGATGTTATGCTGTGTGACAGCAGATGATGAGAATGCAATTGGTCACCAGCTCTAATCTTTGTAGTAAAACAAGTACAGTGGTAGGGAGGAAATTAAGTGACCAGGGTTTAATCTTGTCCTTCCTGATACACTGGTTGGTGCTAGTGTATTTATTAAGCTCTTATCATGAGCTCAGGCATATGAGAGATGAAAATGGAAGACATGGTTCCACCATTAACAATTACCAGTGACTCCTCAAAACCTATCAACCACTGGTAGAAGTTCTTTGCATACATTAATTCATTAAATGTTAGAAAGAAAATTCTAAAGACCATACCCTCATCTACAGTTTATTTGTAATATGTGTACCCAAAATGGCATCATTGAGCTACACTTTGAGATGCGGTTTGTATACCCAATCACTGTGCTTGCAACATAAAGCAGCCCAGTGAATCTTTAATCTCCAAGTGGTATCTCCATAGATTTTAAGCCTACATTCACCAAGTCCAACAGATAGAGACAAATTCTGTCAATAACCCTAAATTTTCTCCTTGTTCACACAAAATGCCAATAATTAATTTTCTTGGGTTGATTTAGCTCCTTTCTTGACTGGGAAGTCAAATTATAGTATGTATTTGCCCAGGCTGCTGAGTGTCCACCCCACCTAACATCAGGGAGACTGAATAAGGTGGCATGCATTGGGATGCATCAACATTTCACCTCCACTTTCCTTAACTTTGAAGGACAGCAGAGGTGGGTAGGAAACCGACCCTGTGAATTCACCTACAGCAAGAAGATCAAGTGAGACAGTGTGAACAGTATCAATCAGTGCTCTTGTTTCTGAGTCTGTAACCCCAGTTGGCATCAGCAAGACGAAGGAGGTGGCAGAAAGTGGAGCTGGTTGACTCTACTTGTCATCTTTCCCAGCAGACACCATCCAGTGGCTCAGCTTTTATCCTTACTTTTCAGCAGCAAGGTGACAGCTGATCCTCTGCCTCCGCCATTCTCTCTGCATGAGGGGGGGCCCATGAGGGTCTGAGTCTGCACTTCATCATGAAGACAATTAGTTGGTCTGGGTTGTATCCTAATTTTGCCAGGAAGATGTCAGTGAGTGGAGAAAAGAAATAAACTTTTATCCCTTCAATCTGCAGTGAGGTGATGCAAGATATTGCTCCACTTTGGGGCGGTGATACCAAGGAGATTCAGTGTAAAGCCAAGCAAGCACACTGATCTGACCCTTGTACTGTACTGCAAGAGAATTTTCTGCTTACAGAAGATGATAAAATCCTGATGTGATGGCACTTGTGTGTAATCCCAGCACTCTGGGAGACTGAGGCAGGAGGATCTCAAATTGGGGCCCAGCTTGGCAATTTGGTGACTTAGCAAGACTCTGTCTCAAATAAATAAATAGATAAATAAATAAATAAATTAATAAATAAATAGCTGGGATATAGCTCAGTGAAAGGCCCTGGGCTGAGTTCCCAGTACCACAATTAAAAAAAATAGTAAATAAAATCTAGAGTCTTAAAGTATAATATAAAAGATGCCCAGGACACACACATACAAAGTCACCCATCACATGAAGAATAAGAAAAGACTACAGATTCCAAAATCAAGATGAATCCAATGTTGGAATTATGTCATAAGGATTTTAGAGAGGCCATCTTAACAATCTTCAGCATGCAATTACACATTCTCCTAAAACAAAGGAAAAGGAAGAAAATCTAAAGGAAAAATTTACCAGTTATAAGAAATAACAAAGTGGCAATTATAGAATAAAAACTGTAATACATTAAAAATCCGCTGACTGACTTCATAGCAGAGCGTAGATAACAGGACAGAACTGATAAATTTGAGGACAGACCAATAGCATTTATCCAATGTAAACAACAGAGATAAACAGGCTAAAGAAATAAACCACAGCTCAGGGACCAGTGGTACAATAGCGAAAGAGCTGGCATATGTATTGTTGGAGTACAGGAAGGAAAGGAGAGAGAGAAACTGAAAACTTTCTAAATTTGGTAAAAATCATTAGCCTACATATTCAAGAAGCTGAGTCACTTTCACATAAAATAAATGCAAAGAAGTACATCTCACAAAAAAAACTTCTGTAAAGACAAAAGAAAAAAATCTTTCACAAATAAAATATTAGCCAGGAGACTGACTCCAATAATAGTATATTTCTCATCTGAGACCATTGAAGCCAGGATGAAAGGATGCATGTTTTTAAATAACATTGTGAGCTATGAATTCCATATACAACAAACTACATGGATGGGGAGAGAGAGGGGAGGTGACAGCAGAGACCAATGTGCTCAGAAGGAGGTGTAGCTCCTAAGCAGACTGAGACAATCCTTGTCATTTTAGAATGTATGAGGTAAAGCCATTTTTCATGTCACTTTTGCCTATTTTCCTTTTGTGATTAAGCATGTTTCAGTAGTTTCTTAGGAAAAAAGTTTGGATGACTTCCACCACTGACAAATTGTGAAACATTTACCAGTAGGGATAAGCTTCTGGCTCAGGCTGAGTAAGTAAGAATTGGGAATGGGTGTATTTCTTGGGGGAACCACACAAGGATTTGGGGCTTGGATTCCTTGAACTTCACTAATTTGGTCACTGGGGATTACCCTAGGGAACCAAATTTCTCTGAAAAAGAGATTGGATTGAGTTGGATCAGATATTTATAATGTTGATACCAATAGATTAGATTATGTCTTAATATAAATATAATACATCGCTAAATATAGTTGTTGCTGAGCCAAAATACACAACACCCACAAGTTAAAGAAGGAAAGTTAAAGTTTTTTAGCTCATAGTTTGTAGAGGTTCAGGCTACAGTTGGCTGGCTCCAATGAAGTGTGCTGTGACTGAGGCCTTGCAGAGGAAAAACAGCTCATGGCATGGCGAACAGAAGGCAGGAAGCAGCAAGTCTGCCTTTCTCTTTTATTCCCATTCAGGCTTTTGAATGCTGCCACTCACACACAGGGTGGGACTTCCGCTTTTAGTAAATCCATCAGCCACACCCCAAATTATGCTAATTTCAATTAGTGGACTAGTTCACTACACAATTTTAAGTACCTCACACCTTTAATTCCAATATCTCATGCCCTAGATCCAGCCAGCTATGAGTGTATAAGCCATAACGGATTAGATTAGACCTCTTCCAGTCAGTGTGAGTAGGTATTTGGTTGTTGAAGACATACAAAAACTAGGTCTTTTTATTCCCCATTCCAAGAAAGTTAATAGGTCAGTGCTATAGGAAAAAGGCAGGGCCTAAGAAAATTGGTGAGGAAGAAGGGTGGGAACATTAATACCCTTAGATTTTATGCTATGGACTTCAGTCTCCATGTGGCTTAATCTCTTCTCCTCAGCCTGGTCCCTTTCCAGCAGAGGGACCCCAGAGAGACTTTGCCACTCAGCGATGAGGAGTTAGTCCTTTCATGGCTAAATGGATCTTGCAAAGAATCATTGAAAAGAGATCCTTTTCACTCGGGAAACCACAGCTTGAAGGCTCAAAGCTGTGAAAGATAAATTAACCTTCCCTCGGACTTCATCCAACCTGCCAAGCAAACTGGAAGTAATTATTTTATGTGGGATGCTTATTGTCGTTACTGTGGCAGGGACTTGATTTCACCATTTAGCAGACCCATCTGTTCCCGCCTTGGCAGGCACTCTGAGCACATCTCACCTGGGGCTCTGGCATTCTCGGCCTGGATTGCAGGGTATGTCCAAGGCTCTGTGGAGTAGAGAGAGAGTGAGAAGACCTGGCTTTCACAGGAGAGCTGAGGAGATGGGAATAAGCATGAAATGACAAATATCCTTAAGAGGCATGTTAGTTCTAACAGAGTTGATCACTGCTACATATTCCCAAAGTTAGCCTGTTTCCATACAGGCCCTAGTTCTGTTCGTTATCTTTCTATTCTTGAGAAAGTCATTTACCACTGTGTTAGTGATTTGCAAAGGAATGGATTTATTACTGGACACATAAATTTATAGGATTAGTTCATGATATTCACCCAAAAAGTCAAATGCAGAAGAGTGCAAGAGATCTGTCTATGCTCTAGAGACCCAAAGAATCCACCTTAGGGACCAGATCTGATGGTAACGTCTCTCGCAAGTTCATATCAAGCATCTGTACCATAAAAGCCTAAGGGCCAGTGGCAGAAGCTAGAACAAATTTGCACTGGCAGGATGAAGACTCTGTGCCAGCAGGCTAAGGGATCTGCTCTGGAGCTGGGTAGCAATGCTCAAAACAAAGGTGGAGACCAGAGCTCCTCTGAAGAGAACGGCAGCCATTCCCAGTGACATGGAGGACCTGAGCTCTTCCTCCACAAGAACAGCTGATTTCCTAGAATCCCTATCAGGAAAACCAGCCTCAACAAAGCTTCCCCTGGGAAATCAGCAGCATGTAATCTTCCCCTCTAGGTGGGCCTTCGATGCCAAGGACCATGATAACTCCATTCAGCTGGGTATTCCCACGCTAGCTGACCATTGATTAGTCCACCACACACCGTGTGCCTCAGTGTTCTCAGTTAAGAAATATTCATAGCAACACTTATCTCACTGAGTATTAAACACAATATTATGACAAATAGTTCTAGGGTGAACAGAACCTCAAGTCTGATCAAGAAAGGTTCTTTTTGGATTGAAAACTCTGTTTTCTGCTTCATCTTCACCATATTTTGCAGCTATGTTTGCCCCATGGGTCACAGTTTATATAGATATATAAAACACAGTTGAGTTATATATATAATATATAATATTATATACAATCTATCTATATATTATATATAATATATATAATCTATGTATATATGATTCATCTCTCTCTATATATTTATACATATATCTATATATATCTATATATATCTATATATATCTATATAGAGAAATATGTATCTCTATAGATATATATATCTATATATATGAGATATATGTCTCTATATAGATCTATCTATATATATAGATATCCCTCTCTCTATATATATGAATATATATATGAATTGCCCTTTGCCAGATGACACTCTCTCTATATATAGAATGTATATATAGAATATATATGTAGAATATATAGAGAGAATATATATGTAGAATATATATAGAGAATATATAGAGAGAATATATATGTAGATTATATACATAGAATATATATAGAATATATATAATATATATTATTTATAATATATGTATATATTCTCTATATCTATATCTATATCTATATCTATATCTATATATAGAGAGAGTATCATCTGGCAAAGGGCGATTCAATCAGAGTTCTTGTCCAGAAAAGGTGTAACTGGAGAAGCCACCATCCCTTTGGTGGCTAATAGTGTTAAAAAGTAAAACTTGGGGAGACATGATAGTTGAATTTCCTTCTACATGACCCAGTGAAAGCAGAATGAGGAAGGATATGAAGTCCAGGTAAAGTCGCTGGCTTTGTACTTGGCAAACAAATAATCACTGGTGGGAGTTTCTGAACATGGGGATGGGCTTTGAAAATTAGGGGTTTAGGTTGGCCTCAATCTGGGGATTGTGTGGCCCAGAAAAATGCTGTAGCTCCTTTTTAGTGATGCGAAAAGTTAGTATCAACAGGAGATGCCACATGAAGTTGGCATTCAGAGATTAATAACATTGCCAGTCCTTAGCTGTTGGAGTCTTGATAATATTTTTTCTTTTTGTGAAAGTAGCTACAGTACTGGCTATATCTTAACTATCTTTCTGACCACTCCAAAATTTTTTCAATTTAGACAATTATGCATTTCTTCATGGGGAGATATTTCAAGTGATTTTTATGTGGATCGGGAGAGACTGAAGTTGGGTATCATATAGAAGCAAGAAATAATGAGTTTATGTGCATCATCACTTAAGTTCTTGCTGAGATGGACATGTTGTCACAATGAGGAATACATATTAAAAAACACCCTTATATCTTCATCAGCAACAAACTAGTTGTGACAAATAACATGTCACTGTGTTTCTGGAATTTCAAATTATGACAGAGACCCTAAACAGAAGAAAACAGTTATATTGTTCTTTTAATTTTTGTAAGTTTGGTAGCTGGGATGTTGAATTTAGTCTTGGATTTGATGCTGCTTATCTGTCTCATTATAATGTTGGGAGGATTAAGTGATAGAATCAGTCAAGGGCACGGTACAGGGAAAATGCTTCACATGATACAGAAACTAGCACTGTTTTTAGTGATAATTCCCTAGAATTGGTTAATTTTATCTCTTTAGCTAGACTATAAATCTCTTTAAAAGAAGATGATGAGATGCTGGTATCTTTGGAAGCCTTGGATAATCCTGAGTCATTTACTTTACTTCTTCCTTTCTTTTGTGTTTTTAAACCCGTGTGTGTGTGTGTGTGTGTGTGTGTGTGTGTGTGTGTGTGTGACTGTGCGTGTGTATATGACTTGATGAGCTTTAACACATGCGTAGATTCTCATAACTATCAGTATATTCAGAATTCCATCATGGCCACAAAGCCCATTCAAATGTTCTTTTCTAGTCAAGTCCTCTATCGACCCATGGCAATCACTGATGTTTCCTCATTCCTATACTTTTTTTAGAATGTCATGTAATAAATGGAAACATATATATAGTGTTTTGGCAATTGTTTCTCCCTTAGGATTGGTGCATTTAAAACTCATTGCTTTGTTGCATTTATCAATAAAGCATTCAATTCTTATGGCTGAACTGTATGCCATTGTACAGCAGTACCAAAGTTTATCCACTTAGCACTGAAGGGTATTTGTGTTCCGTTGTTTTCAGGTTTCACCTTAGGCAAATAAGTAATAGTCAGTGTTTTCAGGGACACACATTTTCATTCCAAGAGAGGATAAATAGAGTAGAATGTCTGGGTCACTAATTGATGTTATAAGGAACTGGAAAAACCTTTTCAGGAGTTATGATACCATGTTGCATCTCCAGTAATGCATAGGAGCTCTAATGGTTCATCTCACCAATACTTGGTTTTGTCAGTTAGTTTTTAGTATTAGCCATTCTATTAGTCATGTAGTGGCATTTTATTGACCACCTCTTCACATGCCTATTTGCCATTTCTATATTCTTTTTAGTAAAGTATTATGTTCTCTGTCCATTGTTTAAAATTGAGAAAGAATTCACACACCATAAAATTCATCTTTTTAAGGCATATAATTTAGTGTTTTTTAGTAGAGTCATAGAGTTGTACAATCATCAGCACTAATTTCAGAGCACATTCATCATACTGAAAAGAAATGTCATACCTGTAACCTCCTGCTTGCCTTCCCTGAACCCCTAAAAACTACTAATCTAATTTCTGTGTCTATTTGCCTGTTGTAGATATTTCATAAAAATAAAATCATACAGTATGCAGTCCTTTGAGACTGCTTTTTCACTTAGTATTATATTTTCAATGTTTGTTTATGTTGTAGCATGTATTGATAATTACTCCTTTACCAACTGGATGACATTCCTATGTATGAATACAACAATTTTATTTGTTCATCAGTTAATAGACTTTTTGTTGTTCCCACTTTTGGCTGTTATGTGAATAATGTTGCCATGAACATTCATATGTACAAATTGTTGTGTGGGTATATGTTTTCAATTCTCTAGGATGGAAGTCTCCATTGTACAAGAGTGAATTGCTAGGTCATGAGGAAATTCCATGTTGAATGGTTTGGGGAAGGAGCAAACTTTCCTGAAGTGGCTGTTCTATTTTACATTTCTACCAGAAATGTAAAAGGGTTCTAAGTTCTTCATATCTTTGCCAATCTTTTTGTTGCCCATCTTTCTGACTGTAACAATCTTAGCGATTATAAAGTGGCATTTTATTTGTATTTGAAGTTGGTTTGATTTTTATAATAACCATTGAAGTTAAACATCTCATGTGCTTATTAGATATCTTCATATATACTGTGAAGAAATGCCTGTGGAAATTCTTTGCTCATTTTAAAATTAGGTTATGTCTTTTTATTGTTCAGTTTCAAGATTCTCTATTTAGTCTGGGTGTGACTCCTTCCTCAGATATATGCTTTACAATCATTTCCCCTCCATTCTGTGGACTTCTTTTACTTTCTTTGAAGTTTGAAGGTTTTTATTTATTTTTTTATTTTAAAGAGCAAAAAAAGCATAGAAAAACCAAAAGGCAATCAAGCAGACAAACAAACAAAAAAAGCAACAATGAAAGCCAAGCAACAACATTAACAACATCATCAACAACAACAAAACAATAGTGATACAGGAAAGATTTTTAATTTTGATAATATCTAATTTATATATTTTCTTTTATTTGTTGTATTTTTGTTGTCTTATTTAAGAAACTATTGCCTAATTCAAAGTCACAGAGACTTATGTCCCATATTTTCTTCTGAATGTTTTATACGTTTGTCCTCACATTTATGCCTGTGATCCATTTAAGTTACTTTTGTTTTTGGTGTGAGGAATAGGCTCTATTCTTTTGTTCATGGGTAGCTGGTTGTTTCTGCATCTTTGTTGAAAAGACTGTACCTTCCTCATTGAATTGTCTTCATATCCTTGTCAAAAATCATTACCCATAAATTTAAGGGTTTATTTCTAGACTCTGAAATCTGTTTCATTGGTCTGTAGCCCATCCTTATGTTGGTATTGCACTGTAGCTTTGTAGTAAGTTTTGAAATTGATAAGTGTGAATCTTTCAACTTTGTTCTTCCTTTTCAATATTGGTTTGGCTTTTGAGTCTTTTGGATTATCATATCAATTTTAGGATTTGCTTGTCAAATTTTGAAAATAAACCATCTGAGATTTTGATAGGATTTGTACTGAATATAAAAATCAATTTGGGGAGTGTTGACATCTTTAAAATGCTAGGTCTTCCAGCCAGGCGTGGTGGCATATGCCTGTAATCTTGGCACTTGAGAGGCTGCAGCTATAATACTGGCATGAGTTCAAGGTGAGCCTGGACCACATAGCAAAGTTCAAGGCCAGCCTAAACTACATAGCAAGACCCTGTCTCAAAGAAGCAAAAGAACAACAACAACAAAAAAAAAGTAAAAAGACTAGGTCTTCTGATTTACAATCACAGGATGCCTTTTCATTTCTTTCTTTCTTCCTTTCAACAATATTTTATAATTTTCAGTACATAAGTTTTATGTTCCTTTTGTTAAATTTTTTTATATGTTATTACAAATGAAAGATTACTTGATTTTATTTTCATAAATACTCTTTATTATGTGGAGAAAATTTTCTTCTATTCCTAGTTTTCTGCATGTTGTTAATGTGAAAGAAAGCTGGCAAGCAAAATGACATAATGTTTTCTGACCAATATTTCATGTTTTCTTCATAAAGCCCTCCCCTGATTACTGTAAGAGTTTTGTTGTTGCTGTTGTTGTTTGTTTTTTATTCTTTTTACTCATCAATTCATTGCCAGTTTATCCTTTTGTTTGATTAATAATCAATTCATTTATTGGCTCCTTTACTTGATGGAGGATTTATTAAGGATCTGCTTTGTGGCTGGCCACGTGATAGGTGCTGGGGAACTAATGGTTTACAAAATACATATCACTTCTGCCACTGCGGAGCTTCTGTGATTCCAAAGATCACATAAACAAACAATTATGGATATGATGGGCACAGCAAATAAAGTACATGGTGTGCTTGAGTCTGTTTTGCCCTGCTGTGACAGAATATCACAGATGGATACTTTGCAATGAGTAGGAATTTATTTCTCACAGTTCTAGAGGCTGAGAAGTCTATGATTAAGGGGCCACATCTAATAAGGGCCTTCCTACTGTGTCGTCTCATGGCAGAAGGTGGCTGGGTAGGAAGGTGTGATAAGAGGGAGCTGGATATACTTTCACACATCCCCTGTTGCTAACAGCATTAGCCCATTCCTGAGGGCAAAGCCATCATAGCCTCACCACCTTTAAGAGGTCCCTCTTCTTTATGTTGTTTCAATGACAATTATTTTCAATTGACTTAGGAAGCAGTTAGCTTTTATAGTATGGTGGTTTATGAACATATAACAAAGGAAGCTAAACTAATTAAAAGAAGTGGAGGAGTAAAGTAGCCAATAACAACTTGAGCTGGCATCTGAGTGAGCTATAGAAAGAAGCTCAGTTGGCCAGCTGATGGGACAGGGTGATACAGAAAGGGGAAGAAGGTTTACAGTGTGGAGGACAGGGCCTGCACAGACCTGTGGCAGGATGAGCATGGTATGTTCAGCAGCTAATAAGGTTGATGAGGTGATCAGTGCATGGAATTCAAAGCAAGATGGTGGCAAAGGGTGAAGCAATGTACAGGACTGGCTGTTCCAGGCCCTGAAGCTTGGTGGAGGACTGCATTTAAAGAACAGGTAGGAAACTGAACAGTTTTAAATAGTGGTTATTATGAAGAGGCACAGTGATGTGATCAGATTTACATAAAAAAGTTATATCTTCAACTGCCCCAATGTGAATATTGCTTCACTGCCCACAGTCCTATTACCAAGCCTAGGACTGCTTAAATTGAATGCCCTCTGAGCTTACCTCCTCTGGGCTCAAGAATCACCCTCAACCTGTCTCAGATCAAAGTCAAAAATCCTAACTTCAGCATCTGGATATAGGGTGTGACATTCATTGCGTCATACTTTTCCTATACTTTGTATTTTGTTGGTTTAGGTAAATCATCTTCCAGTGGAAGCTAACATAGAAAACTATAGACTATGAGTTCTCTCTGTGGTGGAATAAAGTGAAATACATTCACCAAGAGAGGGACAAATGGGAGTTTGGCATCCTCATAGTATTTGGTTCTCTTCCCCTAATCAATGTAAAAATTGCTTCCAGTTCCACCTTTATCATAGTTTGAGTTTCCTGGACAAACAAGCTTTCTGTGTAAGCCAGCTCACCACAGGAAAAGTCAGGTCTAACATATTCTTTGGGGAAGTTCTCAGTAACCAAGTTTTGTTTTGTGCACTAATTAATTTAGCTCAATGATTAGCTGGGATCACCCTACCCTTTGGCTTTAAATAAAATGTGGACACATTTGCATCCTTCATGCAGAGGGAAGGGGCAGCATTTTCTTCTTAGTGATTCATGCTTTTGTGAGGAAGTTGAAGAGCTCGAGGCAGACAAGGGAGGAAGGCATGTGAAATTTCTCAGGCATATGGTTCTGCCCTTAGGAAACTCTCAACCACATTCTCTTCTCACTTCTGGCCACTCTTCCCTTTCTCTACCTCCCAGGTCAGAGGCACAGTTTTGCTGTTTTGAATATACCAAACCATGCTCACCGTACACTGGTGTATTGGGCAGATCTTGATCCAAATCTGAATACCAAGATGTTTTGACATTTTGAAATTGCAATTTAATACTAAACAGTAGGTATCAAATCTTAAAATAGGTGAGAAACTCTTCATAGCCATTCTTTGTCCCCATGACCACACTTCTGCCTCTTTCCCTTCATGCCATTGTCATCTTACCTCTTGTTGCCCCATCCAGTCCTGAATTCCTACTAACTTCCTATGAAGAGGAGTCTTATCTGTGGCTATCTTTTGATTCCACTGCTGCCTTATGTAATTTTCCACACAGCAGTCTAGTGATAGAAACTGTTGCAAATACAATGTACTTCATGAGGAAATCTCCCTACCAGCTGTTGAATGAGTATTTTCACCTCTTTTTAATCTATTTTTACTTATTTAGCATCTCTTTTACGTTTTATCATTTATTCTTAGCCCGCTCTCCAAACGCAACAACAAACAAAGCCCTGGCACTGGTTCCTCATGGTGTGCATTTCTCTCCGTGAATGAACTGCTTTGCAAAGAATGTTTTACACAGCTACTGGGATTGGAGAGAGGCTCTAACCCTTCTCCCACTCAGTAATTCTAAGATGCTAAATTGGTGTCGGCTATGAACAGTCTCTTTTGTTTTAGGCAACTCTTTACTTTCTTTTTTTCCCCCAGGCCCAATAAGAATTTTGGCAAAGGAAAAGAAAGAAAGAAAGAAAGAAAGAAAGAAAGAAAGAAAGAAAGAAAGAAAGAAAGAAAGAAAGAAAGAAAGAAGAAAGAAAGAAAGAAAGAAAGAAAGAAAGAAAGAAAGAAAGAAAGAAAGAGGGAGAAAGAAGGGAGAGGGGTCTGGGTTCCAGGCTTTTCTTTCCTTTTTTTTCCTGTATCCAGTGTTACTTGGATGAAGGACTTTCTGCTCACTGAAACAGTTCCTTCTGCTTTGGAGTCCAGTGAGCGATCTTTCAGCCCAGCATGACTTCCCTGTCTTTGGCGTGGAGAAGGTGTTACAGGGTGGCTGGGCAATAAGGGGTCCTTCTGTGGCACAAACACGTGGCCTTACTAGTTAGTGCCAGTGGTGAAGTGTATTTCCCTAATGGTTATAGTCAGGGAGAGTGCTTGAAGGAAACGAAAGAAGACCCTAAACATCCCCTTTACTCTCTTTCTTTTCTTCAAGATGAAAACTATAAAATGCAGGTACTACAAATCATTTTGGCATGCCACATAATTCTATTCAAAAGAGGATGTTGGATTCCGTATAAAAGGTGAAAAGATGTTCTGTTGCTAACATTAATCCTAATATTTATCATTATTAACACATTTGTTGTTAACAGTTACTATCTGTTGAGCTTAATTGTGCTTTTGGTACTGTGGTAAGTGTTTCACATGGAATGTTTCATTGATTCCTTTCAATAATCCCGTGGATCTCACTTGACCATTGTCTCCAGGTTATAGACAAAGAAAGGCTAAGCCATTTAAACCTAGCAAGTCTGTAGTGCAGCCACAGTTTGATCCTAGACCACTTTTACACTCTGTGTGCAAAATTGCACACCGTATTCATGCATGTCATGATGTATTAGGAAGGTAGTCTTGACTCCAGGTGGATATTGTACAGTTGTTAAGGGGAAAATTCGTGGCTATGCGAGGAAAGCAAGGAGAATGTTTCTTCTCTCAATGTTCTTTGTGTTTTCCTGCAACAATATGGGGCTTTTTGTGGTGGTTTCTGCCCATGCCATTCTGATAGCAGACAGATTTAAGGCATTCAGATGCTCTGAGATGCATGATGCATGCATCTCTGAAGCAAAATTGGAAGTTCAGAGACAGGCACTCCCCCATCCTCACAACTGCATAATGAATGGGAAAGTCAGCTTTTTAATGCAGTGCAGAAACACGAGGCAGAGAGCTATGGAAAGATCTAGACTTTAGATTTTCAAGGAAACTAAAGAATGGTGATTCCTCATTGGGAAGGGAATTTGTAGCTCCTTATTTTGGCAACATCCGCCTAGCAGCTACCAGGGGCAGGTCCTTCCTAATGATTGGAATTGAGAATTTGGTGTGCAGGACAGCTTGGTTCTTGTCTTCCGGTGCTATTTTAGAACAGACCAGTGGGTAGAAACAGGCTGACAACCATGATGATTTCAGGTAGTGCTATACAACTGCAGGGTGAAACAGTGAAACAGAATGGACACAGGCTGGCCACATCAGTCTTGTGAGAAGACTTCGGGCAGAGGAGATATTTGAGTTGAGGTTTCCTTTGAACAAAAAGTCAGCCATGTGAGGCACAGATGAAGCCTGTCAGTGAAGGAAAGCAGAAATCACACAGGGGATGACCTTGGTAGGTCTGAAGAGCAAGACAAAGGCCAGTATGACTGGGGAATAGCCACTGAATAGGAGGGTGGCGTGAGAAGAGGTCAGACCTAGGCCGCCTCAGGGAGGCTTCCAGGGCACTTTTGAGTGGTCATTGTAGCTGCTGGTCAGAGAATAGATCTTTGCAGGCCTACCTCAGAGACAAGACAGCCATTAAGAAGTGGGCTGCGCTCTTTCTGGTGTTATAATAAAATTGCTTCAGAATGGGCGATTTGTGACAACAGAATTTTATGTTTTTGTTCTAGAGGCTGACAAGTTCTAGATTAAAGCACCAGCTGGCTTGGCATCTAGTGAGGACTCTCTCTTACCAAGATGACGCCTCCTGCTGTATGTCCTCAAATGGCAGGAAGGAATGAAGGGGCCGGGGTTATCTCTCCCATTTTTTTTTACAAAAGCATTAATCCCATTCATGAGCGTGCATCCCTTAAGACAAATCCCCTCCAAAATAGCTCACCTCCTTATGCCGTTAAACTGGAGATTAAGTGTCAACATATGATTTTGAGGGGCACCAACAGTCACACCACAGCAGGAGGTATAGACTTGGGGAGACAAAAGGTGTTGAGCATTAATAGGGAAACACTAACGGGGAGAGAAGGTGAACTAGCTATGTGATCCTTTGTCCGTTTTTTCATAATATTTAAAAATCAATTGAGTTTTGAGAGTTCTTCTGGGTGAAATTATTTGTCATACACATCACACATACCTTCTAGTTTATGGCTTTCCTTTTATTATCTTCTTAATGTCTTTTGAAGAACACAAGTTTCTTTTTTGAGGAGGTCCCCAATTTATCAAATATTTCGTGCGTGTATGTGTGCGCGTGTGCGCGTGTTACTTGCGATTGAACCCAGGATACTGCGCTACAGCGCCACCTCTGTTTTACTTTTCGTTTTGAGACAAAGTCTTGGTAAACTGTGAAATTGGACCACCTGGACTTGAATTTGTGATTCACGCTTTTAGTGTTGAAGAAATCTTTGCCTTACTTAGGTTTGTAATTGCGTTTGTCTCTTTCTGAAAATCACTTGCCCATATTTGTGTGGATTTATATCTGTATACTTTATTTTGTGTATACACAAATACACTGATATTGTGTATTGGTTTACCATTATGTCAATACCAACCACACTGCCCTGATTACTGTGTTTTAAAATTTTATGTATTTTTATTAATACACATTTGCAAATGTGCAAATGTAGTAAAATGACTACTTTCATTGTGGGTGGTTGACACATGTGTGTGACATACAATTTTTTTCATTCCTCCTTTTGAAAATAGGTAGTATAAATCCCTCAATTTGATTCCTCACTTTCAAAAATATGCTGATGTCTTTCAACTTCTAGAAGAAATTTTGCTGGATTTTCATTGGGATTACATTGAATTATTTTTAAAAATTCAACTCTAGGAGACATATTTTAACATACTGAGTTTTCCAATTCATAAAGATAGAAATTTAAGTTTTCTTTAGTTTTTCTCATTTTATGGTTTTTAATATACAAGTTTCACACACATTTTGCCCAGTGTACCCACAAGTATTTATCTTTTTTTGAGACTATTGCCAATGACATTGCTTTCAAATTTTAATTTCTGATTATTTATTGCTAGTAAAGAGAAACAAAGATTTGTGTGTATAACCTTTTACCCAATAATCTTGCTAAATTTGTAGTAGCATTTTGATAGATCTTACCATATTTTCTTTGTAGACTATCATACAATCTGTGGATAAAGACAGTTTTACTTCTTCATTTTTTTTATTCATTCTTCATTCTTTGGACATCTTTTATTTCTTTTCCTCGATTTACTGATGGCTTACTCCTGTGCTACAAAGTTGAAAAGAAGTGGTAGGAGAGACTGTGTTTGCCTTTTGACTAACCTTAAGGAAAACACATTCAATGTTTCACCATTAAGTATGACTTTTTAAAAAATAATCTCTTTATCAGGTTGAGAAATTTCTTTCATTTTTGTTGAGAAACAATCAGGAGCAAATGTATGGTTTTATCAAAAACTATTTAGTGCCTATTAAGATGATTATGCACAATTCTATACTTTAACAACAACGTTAGTTGTTAATAACATTGTGAATGGCATTAATTGATTTTCACAGGGAAACCCATTCTTGCATTCCTGGAATAAGTTTACATAGTCATAATGAATTAACATTATTAGGTTATTTTTATCCTATTTGTTAAACTTTAGTAAGAAATTTTGCATCTGTGTTCATGAGAGATTTTTGTCTGTAGCTTTATTTTCTTAAACTGTATCTGAATTTCATAACAGGTTAATGCTAGTCTCATAGAATAAGTTGGATAGATTTCTCTCCTCTTTCAACTTTTGGAAGGGTTTATGTAAAATTAATATTTTTAATGAAATATTTTAGTACGATTCTCTAAGAAAGTCATTTAGACCTGAAATTTCCTTTGTATGAAGGTTTTTAGCTATAGTTCTATTTATTATATGTAATATATGTATACATATTTGTTTGAATATGCCTATTTAGGATATCTATTTCTTTTTGAGCTTGTAAATTTATGTCTTTCTGGAAGTTTGTCCGTTTCATTCAAGTTATTGACATTGTTGGCATAAAGTTGTTTATAATATGCATTTATAATTCTTTTAATATCTGTAGACTCAGAAGTGATGTCACTTCTCTTATACTGTTACTGGTAATTTATTACATTTTTATTTTTCCTCATCAGTCTGGAAAGAGATATATCACTTTTATTAATCTTTCTGAAGAACCAGCTTTTGGGTCATTATGGTTTTTTTCACTGATTTTATTTGGCTTCTCTTCAGATAGTATAGATCTTTCACCTTTTTCTTGTTTCTTAAGGTGAAAGGTAAAGTCATTGATTTGAGAACTTCTTTTCCTATTATAGTATAGCCAATTGGGTGTATACATTCCTTTTTAAGAAATATTTTAGTGGTATCTCATTAAATTTTAACATGCATGTTTTTATTTTCTTTAGTTTCAAGATGGATTCTATTATACCTTTTAATTTTAATTTGACTTACAAATTATTTAGAAATATATTCATTTTCAAAATGTTTGGGGCTTCCCATATATCTTTGTATTAAAAACTTTTTATTTAAGTTCATTAGTATGCAAGAGCATACATGGTATGACCTGAACTCTTTAAAAGTTACTCATTTTTTTATGGTCCATGATATGATCCATATTGGTAAATGTTCTGTGTGAAGTTGAAAAAAATTATGTACTATGCTACTGTTTTTGCAATGTTCCCATGTAATCTTGGTTAAACTGGTTCATAGTTGATTGAGTCCTCTATACCTTTACTGATTTTCTGTTTATTTCTTCTATTAATAATTGAGCAACAGATATGAAAATTTCTGACAATAATTTCAAATTTGTCTCCCTGTAGTTCTATTATTTTTGCTCTATGTATTTTCAAACTGCTGTATGTATTTTCTGTTTATAAATGTGATATTTATAAACAGAATAAATCAGTTTGAAAATTATATCTTCTTTATGAATTGATTCTGGCTTTTTTTACTATGTAATAAACCTATTTATCTCTTTAATGTTTTTTAACATCTACTTTGTTGCTTATAAATACAGTCTAGAGTTTTGATTTTTTAAATTTTAAATAGGGTAAAATTAAACACAACAAAACTGAACAAAACAGAACATAAGAAAGCAATGTAAGAGACAAATTTCAAAGCAAGACAACCAGAGATCTTCATTATCTATCATATTGTCTCTAGTTTTCTTCCAAATAGTTGTCCATATCTTCATATGAAGTGAATTCATACAAAATAACATAGTATAAAACTGATCTGAACAGGATGATGACGGTGTTTTAGGTCTTCAAGACCAGACAATAGGGAAGTCAACGATGGCTGTCAGTGTCTCTCATTCTCTTCAAAATAGTTGGCCATACCTTCACATATGTTGAAAATAAATAAAACAAAACAAACTAAAATCACTCTGAGCAAAGAACAATAGTATTGCTGGATTTCACATCACTATGCTATGGAATCAACACCGGGTACTCTAGTGTCTCTTTCTCTTCAAAGTAGTTCATTTCATCATGTATTATATAATCAGTTCTCATAAACTATTTATAAGTTCTACACATGCATGAGTCTCTACATATATATCTCTCCTTTCTGTATTAGATGGAAAAACAAAACAAAGCAAGACAAAACAAAACAAATTCCTATAAAAACATGAAACAAAAAAGTCATATAAAACCACAATACAAGATGATCTACAATGGTTACTATGATGTCTCTTGTTATTTTCAATAGAATTGTCTATATCATCAAGCATAGTATAATTGAATGTATCAGTATATAACAATATTAATAAAAATGAAACATTGGAGACATTATAAGACTTCAAAAGCAGGTAATAATCAAACCAGAGTGGGTATCCTAGTGAATCTTGTTATCTTCAGTGTAGTTGCCTGTACTCTCAGACTTGATACTATCAATCATAAAAGATTTGAATAAAATCAGTCAATACAAAACAGCAATCTAGCAAAGTTCAGTTAAGATCAGTCATAATAAGACAGTGTAAGTTATACAGGGCTTCAGATTAAGTTAATAGGAAATTAAGGATGATTACCATACTCTATCCTGTTATTTTTGTGATAGCTGTCTGTGCCCTCCAACCTAGTACAAGTAGACAAACTGAAACAATATAATACATCTAAAGAGAGCAGTGAGAGTAATGTGGATTTTAAATCCTGATACACTATTAACAATAACCTCTGCCTTCCTTTTTTAGATGCTTCCTCCCCTTTCACTCCCACAGGGTGCACTGCACATTTTGGGTCCCACCAACTCCCTCAGTTTTTAGATTGGAGGAGTAGCCTGCTCTTTACCTAAGTGGTTCTAAACCTTCTCACTCCTAGACTTGATCTCAAGTTGTATTCCTTTATTTACAAAAGCCTCAAGGTTTTCCTTTGTTATAGCTGAGTAGTTCTCTACTGCACAAAAGTGTCATGTCTTTTCAATCTATCTGTAGGTGCTAGTCGAGTTGCCCCTATTTCTCTCTGGTTCCCTGTCACACAGAGCATTGTTGTCTCATATTTGATTTTTGGTCCATAAAGTCTCTTTCAGGTTAATTATATTTCCTATACAGAGCATTTCAATGTACCCTATCTCCTGATCTACTCTGCCTGTGTTTCTTTGTGTTAGTGCATCAAGGCCATATATGTTAGAGATTATAGTCAAACTTCTCTGCTTCATTTCTGCTATGCTGTTTTTCTACCATTGCTTGTCTACTTTTCTCCTTCATTCCACTGTCTGCCCATTCATTGAGGCCTCTCTGCCACTATTCCTGAAATCCTGGTATTTTTTTTCTCTCTCTCTAGACTGTCCTTCAGTATTTTTTGTAGGGTTGGATTTGTGGTCACGAATTCCCTCTGTTCCTCTTTGTCATGGAAGCATCTTGTTTCTCCATCAATCCTGAGAGACAGTTTTGCAGGGTATATCAATCTGGGTTGGAGGATTTTTTCTTTCAGGGCTTGGAATACTTCGCTCAAAACTCTTCTTGATTTGATGGTTTGTGTCGAGAAGTCTTTCTTGATTTTGATGAGTTCTCCTTTATAGGTGATAGGTTTCTTTTCTCTGACAGCTTTTAATATTCTGTTCTTGTGATGAATTTCTGGGATCTTGATTATGATATGTCTGGGTGTAGCACTCTTTTGGTTGTAGGTGGCTGGATTTTTGTATGCCTCATACATCTGAATATCATTTCCTTTTCCTATGCTTGGGAAGTTTTCCTTAATTATTTCTGTGAATAGCATTTGTATTTCCTTTCTGTTTACCCCTGTTTCTTCATTCACATTTTTTATTCTTAAATTATAGATCCTCTTGTCATGTGATAGCCTTTGTATTGTTACCACCTGTTTCCTTGTTATTTTTAAGAGATCTTTCCTTTTGCGATCAAATATTGCAAACCTATCTTCAAGTTTTGTTAATCTATCTCTAGTTTCTGTGAGGCAATTTTTCCAGCTTTTGATGGAGTTTTTAATTTCCTGGTAATCTCTTTGAATCTGTTTCATGTATTCTAGGTTTTCTTTATCTTCATCGAGTTTTCTGTCTTTTTTGTGTGTTCCTCCATTCTTCTGCCCATGTCTTCTTGAAGGTGCTTAGCATTTTTTTTTATTAATCTTCTTATATCTTGCTTTACTTGAATTAATATTTCAGTTTTGAGCTCGTCTATGATGTCACAAAGATATCTCTTTATGTTGGCTGATGCCTTGTCTGATATTGCATGTTTGCTGCCCTCAGTCTCTTCTGTATTTATCTCTCTTGGATCAATATTTGTAGGGTTGGGGGCTGGAGGCTTTTTCTTATTTCCTTCTCTTGTCATGTTTTTGGTTTCTTACATACAGGTATATAGTGGGGGTCCCAGCACCTTTCCTTTTTGGTTATGGTTCTTCTGAAGCGCACTGGTTAGGGATTACTGCCCTCTCCAGTTTGCTGTTGGTCATTGAGGTGCAAGCAGGGGCAGCATATGCTGGCCCCTCCCTTCTGAGTCAGTCAACCAGTGGGAGCCTTCACCATGTTAGTGTGTGCTGCGCCTATGGAATCAGTTTGGGACAACTTATTGGGTCCTGGCCAGGGGCATGACCCAGGCCAAGCATATCCCACCAATCTGCTCTGGGTAGGGAGCAACCAACTGAAGTCACTGCTGTTCTTGTTCATGCCAGACCTGCCCGATTCCAACATGTTGTCCAGTTGGTTGCCCCTTTCCTGTGTGAGGGCCTTATTCCGAGCACTCACTGTGGGTTAGTGTAGGTATACACAATGGCTCCTTTCTCCCTTGGGCTGACTTCAGCACAACCACAGCTCTGGCAGTGGCTCTAGCAGCGAGCACACCATGACTATGAGTTTGGGCACATCGTGGCTGTGAATCTGAGCTGCTCCTATGGAAGCCTCACCACCAAGCATTTGACCAGCTCTTTTCCCTTTAGTTTCTTCCAGGATTGAGAGGATCCATCTCCCTCTCTCTGGACCTCTCTAGGATGTTTTATTCCGGCATCTGAGTTGTTTCTCTCAGGGAGGCTCTGTGTTTTGTTACTTACTGATCCACCATCTTTAGCTCCAACCCCGAGTTTTTCATTTTTTAGCCTAGGAAATATATTTCCATTCTTCTACTTATTAGTTTTTAAATATTTCCATTATGTTTCCATTATTGCATCTTTATATTTATATTTGATATTTTATAGATAACATGCAGTTCATTTTTTCTTTTCAAAATTTTAATTTGACAATCACTGCTATTTGGAGATTGTTCAGATTATTTATATTTAATCTGATTATTGGTATGATAGCCTTTAAATTTGTAATTCTTGTTACTTATTTTCTATTTATTTCACTTATTTCATATTTTTTTCTTTATCCTTTTCTTTGCCTACTTGTGTGTTGAGTATTTTTTATTATTCCATTTTATCTCCTTTCTTATCAGCTGTTATTTTTGTTATTTTAGTGGTTGCTTTAAACCTTCTACATTTCTAGTGTATCTGAAAACTTTCATGCGATATTACTTCACATATACTGCAAAAACCTGAGGTTACACTTTCATTTCCTACCTTCTGGTCTTTGTGTTATTTTTGTCATACATTTATAACCTTTCAGTTACTTTTGTTATAACCTTGTTATTTTTTAATTATTTGTATAAAAAGTTGATTGTCTTTTAAATAGATTTTAAAAATAAGACAATAAATTTTTCAGTGTATTATTTCCAGTATTGTTTATGTCTATTTTTGTATCTATCTATATTTATGCCTGGTATCATTTTTCTTGTCTAAAGAGCTTTGGAAAAAACATCTGGTAGGATAATTATTGGTAGTAGAATACTTCCTCTTTCAAGGCCTATAGAAGTTCTTATTTTGCTATTCTGTTGAAAGGTATTTTGCTTGGTATAGAATTCTAAGTTGATAATTTTGTGTGTCAGTATTTTAACTCTACTGTGATTTTATTTGCACTGTTTCTAGTGAGAAATCAACTCTGACCCTCACCTCCCTTCCTTTATACATTTTGTTTCCTTAATTTCACTTCTGTTAAAGGTTAATCTTCTGGCTTTGAGTGATTTGTTTAAGATATATCTTGATAGTGTTTATCCTTCATGTTTTTATACTTCAATTTCAAGTCTGTATTCCCAGGCTTGTACATTACATTATATAAAGAAAAAAATTAGCTGTTATTTCTTCAATTTTTTCTTCTACCTCTGCCCTCTTTTAAGCACTCCAACCATACATGCTGCTTAAGGTTGTCCCACAGTTCACTGATGCTCTATTCATTTTTGTGTTACCTATTTTCTTTCTCTATTTCATTTTGGATAGTTTCTATTTTTGTATTTTTAAATTTACTAATCTGTTCTATAATGTTTCACTTGTGGTTAATCGTATATGATGTATTTTTTGTATATCTTCACTTTTTATTTTTCAAAGGCTTATTTGAATTTTTGTCTTGTTTCTACATTTCTATTTATTGTGTGCAATACTTTCTCAAGGTTTAAAAAATATCTAGAATAGAGTGAGAATTATTTTAATTGTCTGCTTTGTTCATTCTAACATCTGGGTCAATTCTGGATTGGTTCAATCAATTTATCTTTTTTCTCCTCACTATAGATATTATTTTCCTATTTCCTTGTGTGTCTGGTAATTTTGGTTTGAATGTTAGATATTTGCCAGAAGTATGCCTAGGATGAGGCTTGCAGATACAGTGTTTCTCTTTGTGTGACCCTTTCTTCTCTGACATTCTGCTTTGTGAACTCAAGCTTTCTTGGGTTTTTTTTGGTACTCTAACATCTGAATCTTCATTTCCAGGCTCTATTTCTACTCAAATTCTCCTCTCCTGCATGATAGTTTGAAACTCTATCAGCAATATAGTCTGAGGTAACTGTGGGGCTCCTCTCACTTGTTTCCTGGTTCTCTGGTACCATTGTCCTTTATTGCCTAATGCTTTGAAAACTACTATTTGATATATCATCCTTTATCTTCAGGGTTTCAAGAACAAAGAACCTTGTTTCTCCATCTTGGTTGAAAATGAACTTTGTTTTTAATGAATGATTTATAATAATAGAAATGGTTTTTAATACATAATCTCTTTAGTCTTCACATCTCTTAGAATGACTCATCACACTAGGTGAGAGTGTATTCATTATATATTCATTACTAAAGATAAGGAACATTTCACTTTTAAAATGTTCTAACATTAAGGTGAAAGGTATATGTGTAGCAATGAAATGTGTGAATATTGATTGACTAATTTTTCAGAAATGTGAGAGTTAAACTTGATATAATATCTGTGAAAGCATTCACAATACACAGGACAATTACTGATGACAGACCATTTATGGTGCTAATGGAACAAATAGTGATTCTGTAACACTTTAGAACAGATGGACAGTTATTTCTGTTTCTACAAAGTCAATGCTGAAGATAAAAGTAAACTCATTTTCATCTAACTAGGGAATTTTGTTTGTTAGATGGGAAAACTCACTCCTCATAAAGAACAGAGTTAGCCTGTTATTAACTTTTAGGGCTTAGAAAAGTTCCAGGCAAATGGTCATTACTTTAATAGATATTTTTAAAATAAATGTGTGTCTGTCAATTACAGAAATAGCAAATTAGTGGCTTATGTAGTATCCTTTCTGTCCACAAGGTGTTTTAAAAAATCAAGTGTGTTCACATAAAAATCCAGATCTTTAGTTTCTTTTTGGAAGACAAAGCTTCTGCAGGGGCCGAGTCAACCACTTTCCTTTATTTACATTAGCTACATGGCCTGTCCATTTGCATTTGCAGTTTTCCCATTAATAAGTCATCCAAAATTTTTCCTTTTAAAGATCTTTCTAGTAAAGATCATGATTAGAATATTGTGATTTGCAAAAATACATCATTGAAATAATTATTTTAAAAGGCACTTGAAATTTATTATTGACAGTAACTGACTTAATTATGTTTCAGTTTATGATTTTTCAATTTAATGATAGTGTGAAAAAACATGCATTTGGTAGACACCATAAATTTTGAATTTTGAACTTTTATTGGGGTTAGTGGTTGGTACTTTTGCTATGCTGGGCACTGATACCTCTCAGTCAGTAACATGAACGCAAGAATAAACAATTGACATTCCATGGGGAACCGTGTTGCTAAGCTGTGATACTCAGTAAGCTACATATATTAAATGAATTTTTGACTTAACATTTTTTTCAAATTATGATTAAATTGCCAGTGTATAACCTCATTATAGGTCAAAGAAGTATCTAGATTGTAGGGTTTAAAAGAACAGTTACAGCAAATATATACATGAAAAAATGTTAATATTATTGGCCATTTGAGAACTGAAAATTACAACAGCACTGAGATTCTGTCTCACTCCAGAAAAACTGGTTATCATCAAGAAATCAAACAAAAACAAATGCTGATGAGATTTTGGGGAAAAAGAACCCTTCTCTACTAGTAGTGGGAGTGCAAATGAAACTAATATGGAAATCAGTGTGGAGATTCATCAAAAAATGAAAACTAGAAGTTTCATTTGACCCAGATATTCCACTTCTTGGTATCTTCCCAAGAGTGAGAAGCACCATGCCACAAAGATATATGTTTATAGCAGCACAATTTGTAACAGCTAAATCTTGGAAATAGCCTAGATGGACTGGAGATTTAGCACAGAGGCATAAGAGCCTACCTGGCAAGCACGAGCTCCTGAGTTTGATGCCTGGTATGAAAAAAAAAAGCCTAGATGTCTGTCCATCAATGGATGAAAGGAAAAAGAAAATGTGATTTTTATATATAATGGAGTACTACACTGTGAAAAAGATAAGCTGGAGACATTTTTAGGTAAGTAGATGCATCTTGAGAACATAATGTAAATGTTGCATTTTTTTGTGTGTATGAGAAACCAAAATGAGTGAATAAGGAGAAAAATGGATGATAGATATTGGGAAGAAGGGTGAAAATGTTAAAATGGGAAGGGGAATGAGGGAGGGGGTAAGGGGAGGAAGTTAAAAGAAAAAAGATAATAGAAAGGAAAACTGGAAATAAAGCTTTTGTAAATAGGGAGGAGAAGAAAGGAAGGGAGGGAAAGGACATGGGTGAAAACAATCAATACACATTGTGTACAGGTACAAATTCCTTATGATGAATATGATAATTATGTACATTAAAAGAGCACCAATAAAATTAATTTTAAAAAGTCTTTGTCACTCCTCTCAGTACAAGGATCTATTGTCCCTTCTCCTAGAATGTGTCTCTTGAATCTGGGGAGAGTTGAGACTCAATGGAATCAACTTAGCAGAGTAACACTAACTTCTTACTCTAGTTAATGAAAAGTAATGTAGCTTCTATACATTGTGTTGAACTATGAGCCTTTGAAGTCTACGGTAACAAGTTAAGTAGTTTAACCATCTTGGGGTTGCCGTGATGTGGGACAGCCTATATGCTGTAGGGCTGGGACTAACACCTTTACCTCAGAGTCCAGCCAACAGCCATCAAGAGCTCAGATTTAAGAGAAGGTATACCTGGTGATTTCAGACTCAGGGTATCACAAACTCTGAGCTTAGGCTGCAGACATTGTGGAATAGAGGGTAACCATTCTTGATCTGCAGAGTATGTAACTATGAAAAACAAAAAACATAACATTTTTGGTGAGCTGGAGATTGCACACAGATTCTCACACAGGCTAGGCAAGTTCTGTATCACTAAGCTATATCCTTAGGCCTGTTTAAAGCTTTATTTTGAGATAAGGGTTAATTAAGCTGCCCGTTCTGGGCTTGAATATGCAATCCTTCTGGCTCCACATCCACAGGAGCTGAAAAATGGTTATTTTAATCATGGAGTAGCTCTTTAGTTATCAATAGTAACGGGAACATGATGATTTCAGAGATTATTTAAAACTGATCTATAAAATAAAGAACACATGTACGGCTTGAATCTGAGAATCTATCTATGTGACATGGATAATATTTTCTGTAAGATTAGAAACAAAAGAAAATAATATGTCAACCTGGTATCTGTATATGATATATTCTTTCTTTTCAAAATAAGAAGACAAGAATAGTATCTCTATATAATGTGAGTTCTCCAGTAGAAATTTAAAAGTCGTAGTAGTACTACTAAGGTTTCACGTAATTCTGTTGTTATTCCCCTAAATGCAAACCTTTCATTGTTAGGTGAAGGAATGCTGCAGAGAGAAATTATCTGGATTCTGAATGAAAAATACGATCCCATGAAAGTCTTACTACATAAAGGTAGCATTCTGAAAGCTTTGGGGAAAGAACAAAAGCGTGGTTTTTCATACTTTATCAGCTAATACTAGGACTTACAGGTTTTGCAAATAATTAGAAAAAATCAGCTAATTGCAGAAACTATAACTTCTTTAATATTTTAGGTACATTAACTGGTTTCTCTATATAACCCATCCACGCACACATCCACACACAATTATGTAGGCTGTGTTTATCTGTCTGTGACATTAAGGGTCTTATATCTTCAAATATGGATTACCCTATTGGGGTTTCATATGGCCTTTCTTTTAATAAGCTCTGATCTTTATATTGGTTTATTTAAGAACTCAAGAAACAATTGAATATAGACTTCTTTTATATTTTTGGAACCTTTTACATTTCTCTCCCTGACTCCTAAATAGATAGCTATGTTTAAAGCTATTTATCACCTACTGACTCATTCTGAAGTATCTTAGTTTTGAATATCTATTCTCTTTTTGTGCTCATACTACATAGGTAGCTACACTTAGGAATTGGTCATGGGGTATTTTCTCTCTCTCTCTCTCAGCATATGTGTGTGTGTGTGTGTGTGTGTGTGTGTGTGTGTGTGCAAGCACATATACAATATATACAATAGTTAAATGTCATAAAAAGTTTGAGGTGTTGATCAGTGGGAGGAATGAAGAGTTTCAACTTTATATTCTGGTGTTACAAAAATGTCAACAAAAACTTCTTAAGATAAGTGGTCCTTTGTTGGATCTAGAAGAATGGTAGATTTGTAAACACTAGAAATTTGTAGAAGGGCATGATCTGCAGATGTGAACTGAGGTGTAAAGATGAAGGCATTTAAATTCGTGGCAGGTCAAGTTTGGCAAATGAGCACTCAAGTTTCCTGGGGATAACATGTATTTATGGGGGTAGAGGAGGTGGTGATTCTCACATCCCATTTCTCCTGGGACATTCTAACTTATGCCTACTGTTCCAGACCACCATTCAGTTTAACATTTGTCTTGGATGGAAGTGTCATGATTTGGACAATAAACTCATTAGCAATACCAGGTGAGGTTTTGGGGCGCTTTACTAGGCAACTGAGAGTCACGGAAGAACTGCGAACTTGAGAAAATCAGAACTGAGATGTATGGAATAAATATAATGCAGTAGATTATGCAAAAAAGGGAAAGAAGACAGGTAGAGGAAAATAAATGAATGTTTCTTATAATAAATAGGTCATAAAATGTGAGGAGAAAGGCAAAGATTGAGCAGATTCAGGAGAGGGCATGAAAGGAGCAACAGTTAGAACCTAATGCTGATGTAGATGGATGGGGACAGGATTTCCTGCTGTTTCTCCCGGCTGCCCTCGCAGTGTGCTTGAAGTTTGATCCAGATTTCTCTGGGATAGAGAGAATGAGAAATCAAGGCTTAGGTCTTGCAGCTCTTCCAGCTTGGAGATAGGCCTTGCAAGTGTGCTGTTCAGAATAAATCTCCTTGAAGATTCTTTACCTCCCATCCTGGAAACTGAAACAAATTTTTTGGGGCTCTGCTTCATTCTGAATTCACTTCCCTCCTTTATTTCCTCACTGAAAGCTTGAGGAAACCATGAATTTTTTATGTGAATTGTGGAAGGGAAAGGGAGGTGATTAAGAAAAATCAGATATTTTGATCTATCAGTGGATCAAAAAATATATGGTATGTTTACCTCTTTTTCACCCTTGAAAAAAGAAGGTAATCCTGTCACTTATGACATGGATGAACCTGGAGGATGTTAGGCTAAATATAATAAGTCAGGCAGAGGAAGACAAAGGCCACATGTTCTCTCTCATACAGAGAATCTAAAAATGTGGAACTCAGAATATTCTAAGCGTTATGGGGGAACTGGAGTGGGGTGGGGTGATATTAGGAATGGGAAATGTTAGGTCAGAGGAAAAAAATTTCAGTTAGAGAAGAATAAGTTCAGGAGGTCTTTTGTACACTACAGTGATAAGTTAACAAAAAGGACTAAAATGGTAGGGTTTAAGTACACTTTCAATCTAAAATATAGGTGAGTTAATGGATATGGAAATTAACTTGATATACATATATAATTATACACACAACTGTATATATACAACTTTACATAAATACAAACAATTCTATATAAATGTATATGAATTTTATTTGTCAATTAAAACTAATACCCAAGTGGACATATTTTTAAAATTTTTAGGACTCAACCACTTTCAGAGATATCTTTTTATCTTTTTCCAAGGCCTAAAAATTACTTTTTCCCCCAATTCTTGCTTAAAAGGACATTTGAGGTTGGTATATGGGAAACATTTGGAAAATCCTAAATTTTCCATGCAGATGTGAAGCATTTTATACAAAGGCACATACGCAATATCTCCCTCCAACCCCTGCCGTACCTTCCAGGCACATTTCTCTGCTGCAGCTGGTAAGAGAGAAACTCTGAAGGGAAACACAGCTTTCGGAGGGTCGATGGAGAGGAAAATGTTTCCCCTTTTCCAAACCACAGGTTCACGGAGGCTTTGGGCAGGCATGGGTCTGACTCCTAGCTGGGTCTCGCTGACACGCGTGTGCACCTGCACTTCGTCTTCCTGCCAGTTCTCAACCAGCTGGGCCTGGGGCTGCTTCGGCTGGTGTCTTTCCTTTCTCAAGTAGATCAACATTCTCAGGTGTGCTTAGAGCAGGTTGAAATCTGTATGGATGCAACAGAGCATGTGTTTGGCTGCTGTGCAGAAGGTTAACTCACTTGTTGGAAACCTGATTCTGAACTGTAGGGATCCAAACAACTTTGAGTCAGTAACTATTATAGAAGCACAGCCAAGCTAGTGCTCGTGTTCACTCTCTTGACAAATATTTGTATTTGTCTTCTGGGTCTAGGAGCACTCCAGGTGCTGGAAATACTACAAGGAGCAAAACAAATATTACTGTCCCTGTGGAGCATAGGCAGAGAAAATAATTAATATAGTAAATAAAATACATAATACAATACAAAGTGATAAATGATAACAAGGTGGGAAATAGAAGGGCAAAGATAAAATGATGAGGGTTAGGAAGTTTGAAATACTAGACAGGAAACCTGGGAAAGTCTCACTATAAAGTGATGTTTTAGGAAATGCTCAGAGGAAGCAAGAGAAAAAGTCACTTCTACTGGAAGGACATCCTGGGCAATAGGCATAGCAAATGCAAAGGCCCTGAGGTAACATGTTCAAGGAACATGCTGGGATAAGTTCTTCATTTTTGCTTTTCGTGTTTTTTTCTCCATGATAGAGAAGGCTTAAGGTGTGAGCTAATGTAATATATTAATGGCTTCATATACTTGATAATTCCATTAACCCTGGGAGCATTTGGAAAATATTGGTGCCTCTATCAACATCCAAACTATTTTAGTTGAGTGAGTCTGAGATAATGACTGTGTCTTTGTCTTTGTGTAGGATTTCCAGGCAGTGTAGACTGTCTATATATCAGATCTGAAAAGCATGCCCTGTAACAGTGATGGTGAACCTTTTAGATACTGAGTTCCCAAACTGCAAATCAAAACCCAAAACTCACTTATTTATCAAAAAATGCCTATACTGCAATTAAACCTGAATACGAAGGTTTTAGTTTAGAAAACACAACTCATACATTAACACTGTCTTAGAAAAACCCACACTAACAGAGCTTTCACTGATGTAAATGGCTTTTTATCAAAAGGTAAAAGTTTGTATTTGCGTGTTTTTGCACAACTAATGTGATCTTCACTGTTGCATGCATGCTGCTAATTTCTTGATCCTTGGGTGGAGCAACTTGGCTGTGACATACATGTCATAGGTTCACTACCACTGGCCTATAAGAAGCTATCTAGATATAATCCAGTCTGATCGCCATGGCTGCATCTGTGGGTCTACTTTGTAGGGAATGAAACACTGAGACCAATTCGGTCCGTGTGGACTGAAGTTGTTTATCAAATGAGAAAATGCAAGTGGCTAATGATTTTGTCTCTTGGCCAAGAAATGAAAATGTGGAATTTACAGTGATTTCTAGTTGTGCTCTAAATTTGTCCTTTACTTTCATCCAGTAACACCTACCCCTATAAATTGGGCCCACCAGAAACTTAAATAGAACTTGAAATATTCTACTCTTGTTTTTCCCCTTTGCTTGTTGACCTCATATTCCAACAATTCTACAAATTAGAAACCATAGCTACCTATAACTTTAGAATTTTAACCCTGAAATTCACCACAAGAGATCATCTGACTTGTGGTTTCCAAGTCTCAAATCTAAAAAGTCCTCTGGAAGAAAACTCAGTAGCCTGATATTGGTCAACAACTTCTTGCTGTGTGTATCAGACACAGTCAGAGTCATGTGAGAACATGACCTGGGTGGCCATCAATGGAGGGGGGATATGTGACAGTTCCTAAAAGGAAGAAAAATTAGGTTGCAGGTAAATATTTCCTTAGATAATGGTCACTCCAGATGATGGTCAGAGCTTGCCTTGATTTTTTCTTCTGAAACTGATTTAGAGCCAAGGTAAGTCTAAACCAAAATCCTTCAAAGTGGATAAATGTCCTTGCCAAATGTAGCAAATCTTTTCACTTTATTTAAAATTGTATACCCCCTAACCCAGTACATCAACACTCCCCAGTAATTTAATCCATAACACTTATTACTATATTGTATACTATGTCCTATATATTTGTTGTATCTTTCACTGGTTACAATATCAGCTCTAAGAAACCAGGGACTTCTCTGTAATTTTCACTTTGGATCTTTCACATCTAAAATAAGTGCCTGATATAGTGGGGCTTCAAGAAATAGCAAAGTGTGTGGAACTACATGTGTATAGATTTGGATGCTCAAGTTTGCTTCATAGCTGTACTTTTTTTAAAAAAAATAATTTTCCTTAAGAATGCATAGGTAAGAAGATTTAACGAAGTCTCCCCTGGATTGAATCTAGTGACAATTCCAGAAAATATGCAAAGAGCGGGGAACCTGGTGTTGGTAAAGCAGCTGCTGAGTTGGGAGGGAGGCAGCATCTGTAATGCTCACACACAGCAACATCCCTGGGGAGATGGTCACCCTGAGGCTTCACAGGTCTTTTCAATATGTTGGATTAAATGAACTGTGAAATATTTGTTTTATTAGAAGAGGTGATTTGTTTCTGAGGCCTTAAATGGTGTCTATTCTGGGCCGCTGATACATAGCAGGGTAGAGTATGCATGGTGCTTACAGAGCACACAGGAATCTCCCCCATCATTTGAGGTCTGGATTCAGAGGCCCTTCTCATCTCTCCTTAGGACCAGCAATCCCTTTGCACAATGCATTTGGGAAATACAAGCTCACAGCAAGGTGAAGAGTATAGAAAATTCATACAGCACAGCATACAGAATAACTCTGGGATTCTTTTTAATCGAATAGCTACAGGTCCTGGAATTTTAGACTAGAGCAAGTACGCTGAATGAGGAGAAGAATGAGGGTTCAGGAAGAGTCTACTTCTATAGCTAACAGCAATTAGTGACCATTTATGAAAATGGGATGAACAGTCCCTCATCAGTGCAGGTGTGCTGACAGCAACTCCTGCCCGGTCTGTTGCTCTTAAATTGCATTTTCCACCCGTATCTGTGAAATCTGAGGGTGAGGTTCACCAGGGGAGTCCTTTGGTACCGTTTAGATCCAAAATGTCCCCCCAGTGCCTCGTATGTTCAGAGGCGGGACTTTTAGAAGATGACTGGATCGTGAAGGCTTTACCTTTATCAGTGGGTTAATCCACTAATGAGATCATAATTTCATGGCATTACTAGGAGGTAATGGAAATGTAAGCAGTGGGGCCTATTTGAAAGGTCATGTGCTATGACCTTGGGGTCTGTATCTTATCCTTGTCCCCTTCCTGTCTGGTTCTTTCTCTATTTCTCTGCTTCCTGCATGGCTTTTTTCTCCCTTATTTCTGCCTTGCCATTGCCTAAAGGTTGGAGCTGGTCAGTCATGGACTGAAACCTCTGAAACCATAAACAAAATAAATCTTTTTTTCTCTAAGTTGTTTTTCTTAGGCATTTGGTCACAGTAATGCTAAACTGAATAACACCCCTCCTTTCTAAGAAGGCGATAATAAAGCCCAGATTCTATGGTGAAATCCAATGGGAGAAAGGGAGACTCCTGATTCTTAGCTGTGAACATTAACCTTCTTTCTGCCTACTAGATTTTTGTAACTATGTGTGTATGCCCATAAATGCATATATATGAATGGATGGTTGTATACGATGTACATGTATAAAAATGTGTGTGTGTGTGTGTAGACGTAAACATGTACAGATGTAGGGAAGAAGTTTGGGGGAAAAACTCTCCAAATGATTAAGTGTCTAATTCTATAACTGAAAGAAAAAGTGGGGCAGGGTGAGATAAAGGAGAGTAGGGTTTTCATCCTAGCCTTGTACAGTTCTAAAGTATTTTCATTACTTTTGCTGCCAAAATGTAGCTATAGATTATTTATTTAATTCTTAAATTCCAAAATATCCTGTAATTGATGGGTGAGCTAACTAAGAGATAATGAACTCACAGATGTATCCTTTTCTGGTTTACACTATTTTTATGCCTGTTTTTGCATGACCACAACAATAGTGCATTGAGAAGTTAATCATCTCTTGAAGGAGTCATTATTTCTCTAATGCTTACTTACTTCCCAAAATATATGCCATTTTTTTTCCTTGCTGTTCTTTTCAGCCTTCCTCTCTTCAGTCACTAAATTTTTCATGTCTTTTAAGATCTCTTGTGAGAGGCATTCCCGCTTTGGACTTCGCCACGTTAGCCACCGCCATAACTGTACAGTAATTTATACTAGGGCAAGAACCTTTCATTCCAGTCTTTTTATTGTTAGGAAAAGGGCGACATCTCTCTTACTACTTCCTGCTGAAAGGGGGCACCATACTGGGGCTTAGGAAGATTGATGGGATGATGGTTGATGCCCATGTAGAAGCTGGTACCAGGTGTTTCAGCCAGGACAACTTCATCATTGGCAAATTCCTGCATCTTAGACTGGAAAACAAAAGAGACAAGGTGCTATGAGGAGGAAGGACATTATCATATTTAAAGGAAAGGTGCCTTTGATTTAAATATGCCCTTTTATCAGGACCATGGTGAGGTAGAATTCTGAAAAATAAGTGTGGGGTTAGGAGGAGTGAAGTTATGAGAGGTACTTATTTTTCCCATCTTAAAGGGTAAAAATTAAAAGTGTAGGTATGTAGGGCTTGTCTCTGGTCCAGGAATTGAGCTGGAAAGAACAATGGGGGTGGGGAGAGCTGTGGCTGTGTCACTATGAGGGAGATATGAGTTTAGGCCCCCAGGGATCTCCCGTTTGGCTAAACAGCTGAGGGTAGAAAGAATTAAGACAGTTGTCATGCAGAACAGAATGAAGGTGATCTTATGCATGATGTGGGAGTCTTTAGGAAAGACTGTCAAGAGTCCTGCTGTAAAAAAGATAATAAAATGTAAGGAATAAAAAAAAGATCTCTCATGATTAAATCACCTCCATGAAGCATTTTCTCAATGGTTCATCATCTGTCCTATTCATCCATGTAATAGTACTTAGTGAATACCCAATACCACGTGAAATGTTAGTTAATACAGTTATCATTCTTTCCTGCTCAAAGGTAATATTATAAAGCAAAGAGACAGAAAAATATATAATCAAGTCAACAAATGACTATAAAGTTTAAAATTGTAAGGAATGCTAGATGAAAGCAAACATGGTTTATTAGCAAGCTTTCCCATATTTGAAACAAGTTATCTGACACTCATAATTTAAAAAAGAAGAGGTTTAATTTAGTTCATGATTTGGGGGTTACAGTTCATGGTCAGCTGGCTTCAAGGCAGAAAGTGTGCAATGGAAGGTGGTAAAGTTGATCAATTCTTGACTGGTAGGAAACAGAGAGAAGGGAGGAACCAGGGATAAGAGTACACCCTTTCAGGTCATTCAGTGACCTATCTCTTCCCAGGAGGCCTTACCTCCTAATGGTGCACGAACATTCACTGACGAATATAATGTCTCCTATGATCTAATCACCTTTGAAACACATGAGAATTTCAAGGAATGTTTTGACCTAAACCGTAACATTCTGCCCCTGGTCCCCAAAAGCCTCATGTTCATCTCATTATGCAAAATGTATTTATTTCACCTTCAAGAGTCACCAGTGTCTTAACAAGCCCAGTATTGCTGAAAAGTCCAAGTCCAATCTCTCCTTTGACACTCAAGGCAAACTTCTAGCTGTGAATTTCTGTAAAACTAAAAAAGAAAAATCCTTCCAACATACAATTGTACAAGGTAAACATTTAATTTTGAAAAGGAGGAATAGGACAATAGAAAGGAACCAAAGCAAGACCAAAACCAGCAAAGAAAATATTGAATCCTACGGCTCCATGTCAAGTACCCAGACAGGCTGTAGCAATGAGATGTGAATTCCAAAGGGTTTAGGCCGCCTTGCCTCTAAGTCCTCACTGGTTGCTGCCCACATGGCTTATTTCTTGGGCTGACTCTGCTCACTGCCTTCAGTTCTCTTCAGTTGGAGATGTTCTTCACGTCTCCAGCTTCCTGGGATCTCCATAGCACCTTGAGCTTCACTTTCACAACTTCGTGTACTGCCTTCTATGGGGCCACAGGCCTGGCATCCTCCTTCCCTTGAAATCTGAGTGGAAGACCCCATATTCCTTTATTATGACACTGAAACAGCAGTGTCATATGGATGACGATGAGGTTTGCCACAGCTTGAGCAGTAGCCAAGCCCCCTTGGCCATGACTGCAACTGCCTCGAGTACCTTGTTGGCTGATTTTGGAGCTATACTTCCTTTAGACAGCTCCAAATGAGCAGGGCATCCTGGAGCTCTCTTTATAGCAAAGTCTTTCAAAGGAGTTTACCTTTTTTATATAGCTGAGTCTGGAGTGGATGGGGTCTTGCCACTTTTCCTAAAATGTCTTCAAGGCATTTTTTTTATTGTCCTGATACAAAGTAATTGGATTCTATTTAATGCTAATCTTTTTAGAAAATACACTATCAATCAAATTTACTTCCTTTCTGGTGAAACCAAAAACTTTTATCATACTCCGGCTCTACTTTTTGCTTTCAATTCTCACTATAAATCTGGCTAAAAGGGAGCAGAAATACCCAAGCCACAGCCTGAACATTAGGTTCCTTTGAGATTTCCTCCAGTAGATTAATTAATTTCTGTCTCCTGAAAAGTATCAGGACATGAGCAAGAATGTAAATGAAGTTTTTTTCAGTTCACACATGTCCTTCAGTCTAAATGCCAGTGGAATCCTTGTTCCTGAGACCTCCTGAGCCTGGCCTTTACTGTCTGAATTCTTGTCAGCATTCTGGTCATCTGAGCTCTGACCAGAATCTTGTTACAGAATTCAAAGGCTTCTCAAGTTTGCATTTCCAAACTTTTCCAAATTCCTCCCTCAGACGATTCTCAGAGGCTTTTGAATCACATGGTCAGGTACAATCACAGAAACAACCCTGTTTCTTTGGCACCAGTTTTCTTTATTTCTCACTTTGTTGTTCCTTGGAAAGAACACTAAACATCTATTACTTTAAGGAGGATAAATTTATTTTAGCTCACATTTTTCAGAGAATTCATCATTATTGGGCTTCAAAGCAGAAACAGCATGGCTGACAGTGATGGTGGAGGAATGCTGCTTTAACTCAGGACAGCTAGGAAGTTTTGAAAGAAGGGAAAAGGAGACAGGGACAAGAATGCCACCCTCTTCAAGGTCACCCCTTCTGATCCACATTTACTGATCAGCTTCCACCTTGCAACAGCACATAAACTGCTGAACTCATCGTCAAATCTAAATTATCTAATCAACTTCCAAAGACATGAGATTTACAGGGCGTTTTAGGTCTAAACCGTAACACATGGTGTTCTGATAGAGAACAATGAAATGATGCTTAATTAAATAATGGGATCAGGGGTAGCACTTATCCTAAAACATAGAATGGAAAATATGAATAATATGAGGTGAGAAAAGAAGGGAATGTATTCAGGAGGAACCTATATATGCAATTTCTTCTGCTTCTGAAATCTATTTTTTTAACCACATTCATTGTACTTAATCATTTTTATCTTTATACTTTTTACTTTCCCATTTGTTTATTTAAGCTCTCCATTGTCTATCATGTAGTAGACTCCCAATAAACAGAACCAAGTGTCCATGAACTTCACAGCAGAAAGAATGGGGTCCCTTGTATTGTTCCAAAGTCAACTTAAATTTAACTAATATTCTCCAGAAAGTCTCTGGACATATTTCCAAAATAATTTTCACCTCTAAAATTTAAAATGGTTTTTCTTTTCAAAATCACCTCTTTCAAAATCCTTAACCTGGATAGGGAAAGAAAGATCATTGTTACCTACCCATTTAACTTGGGTTAGGTAGAGTTGGTCTTTATTGACTTTTAAGATAATTTTAGCTGCTGTTAGAAAGGAACACATTTTTCTTTTTGTGTTACCTCAGACCTGTGATCTTTTTTGGAGAAGGGAGAAGGAATATTTTTGGTAGACCAGAAAATGTTTTCTCTATTGTAGTATCTGAACTACAAAATACTTTTTCTCCAATCACTTCTCCATGCCCCTTAGTTAATCTACTGCTATTTTTCCCCACTCATCCCTTGTCAGTCATGTTGATTTTTCTCTAAGGTCTGGCCTTGAGGCATGAAAAAGTTTTTATTTTCTAGATCAGTAGCTAGGAAAGATCTTTTCTCTATCCCTTGAGGATAGCATCTTAAGACAGAGGCAGTAAAAAGAACGAGTCTGGTTTCAGAAACTCATGGTGGCCATAGTGGAAAACATCTTGCTGTTTTGGAAAAGCCATTGGGCCTTGGAGTCAGAAGGAGCCTTAATCATTTAGGTGATTCTTGTACCCAACTCTGGAAATTGTTTATAATAGGCTTAAAAATGACCATATGCTCCACTTATGTATGAAAAGTTCCCTTGAAGAGTTCAGTACCTTCTAAGAAAGATTATTCTGAATTTTAATTATCTTTGGCTATTAGACATTACTTTTCATAACAGTTTCATCCAATAAACTTTAGTGAGACAGAACCTATATTTCTACTGTCTTCCAAGTAATACTAAATATGCTCACTGAAAAGGTGAGGAACATATCTCATATATGGCCTAATTAAAATTAAATTAACTTTAAGTTAGAAGATTTAAATTATGGCTCCACAAATTAATTGATCTTGGACTTTTTTTTTGCTTTTATGCCTCAATTCCTGACTCTCTAAAATGTAGATAATACCATCCTCACTTTATAATAGTGAGGATTAATTTAGAAAATGTATATGAAAAATGCTTACATGCCAAACACAGAGTAGTAGGTGTTCAATAAATTTTATGTTGCATTTTCTTTTCTCATAATTACTTAAGAGCTCAAGGTCAGCTATAAAGGTCAAGAGTACATTTGGCTACAGCTACTGGAAAACTCAAATAATATTACTTTAAATTATAAGAAAGTTTATTCTTCATTTAAAAGGAAGGTCAAAGACAGGCAATCTTAGGTTGCACCAGGTAGCTCATAGATCTCCTCATGAACCCAGGTTCTAACTCTATGCATTGTGGACAAATTCACCGCAGGAAGAAAGGGGCAGGAGTATCATCTGCAAGTTTTTTTCACTCCTTTCAGAATGGCATTCCCTGAAGACTCACTGCAGACCTTTGCTTGTTTTTCATTGGCAAGACTGGGTGAAATGTCCACACACTGCAGCGAAGGCTGGGAGCATGATGCAGGCAGCAGGAAAAGAGGTTGGGAAGGCCATGTCTGTCACACATATCATGACAGCACTTAGTCTCCCTACTCATTGCTTCTTTAGGCTAGTCACTCCCCTGGTCTCAGTGGCTTTGAGAATGATTCAGTTTGCATCTTTGGTATCATTTGTTGGATTAATTAAGTTCAGAACTAAGCAATGGTTCTACCACTTGGGTTCCAATCAGGGGGCAGAACCATTATGAGTATAATGGACCTTGGCATTTACTGTGAAATTAGATCTTACCATATATGGGAGGAGCTAGAAAAATATGTGATCTGGAGAGGTGGTGTCTTAGTTGCTTTTCTCAATGCTGAGGCAAATGCCCAACACCCAATGTTAAAGAAGGAAAAGTTTGATTCTTCTCATAGTTCTTAGAGGTTTCCATTCATAGTTGGCTGTCTTCAAGATAAAGTGACAAGATAAGTGGCCATCATAGAGAAGAAACAGTCCATGGCAATCAGGCAAGATATAGTGAAGCAGCAGGAGAAGCAAGACTACCTTCTTTCTGTCCACTTATTATCCATGCAATCCACAAACCTGTTGATTGGTGCCACCAGTACCAAGGGTGGGGCATTGTGAATCAAAGCATCACACCTTTAATCTCAATGCCACACTCGTAATTTACAGTCATACATCCTAACCCAGGCACCTTTGAAACGCCACATCTATGATCACATGAGGCTTTGGGGGAACATCAAGATATAAATCATAACAGGGGAATGCTTATCAGAGAAAAGTCATTTAATACCACTGCCAAACCATGCTCACAGGAACAAGTCAGAATTATAGGAATCCAGGTAGTGTGGGACCATAGGTTTCCAGAAGGCTATTGCCTCTGTTGGGAGGTGAACCAGGATTAATGGTGGTCAGATTGATACAGTAGTCAGAAGGAAAATCTATGCATAGGGAAAAACTAGGACCAGCCAGAACCTGTGGGCCCTGCTTTTTCTGTCTTTTACTTCACTAAACCATCATGATCTTCAGAGAATAAGATCAGATTTGAATGGATTTGGGGCAGCTTCTTAATTTTAAAATGTATAGAAGAGTAAGAGAATAAGGTTCTGCATCCAAACGTTCTCTGGCCATTGAGACATTTTAATACAATTTTATTGTATTAAAGCACTTTTACAATTTTACTGTATTGGAGCACTTTCACAGTGGTTCTTTGAGGGTATATCAAATGAAGGAAATACTGTAATGTCTATTCCATAGGTGAAACATGGGATTAGCATAGTATATGAACATTGAGCATTTTTGGATGTCCATCGGGGGAAAGTAAAGCAGAAATTGACATCTTGAGAATGCAAAGATAAGGTAAGGATGAAACACTGAAGCGTGCAATATGTCCCCACAATCATGTTTTTATACAAGTTCTTCAGATCTTATGTATTAATTTTTATTTCTTTAACTTCTGTTTCAAAACCCCATAACAGTAATTTTCCCTTTGGTTTTAAATCTTTTATCTTTGTCTTGACTTATATATCAGTAAATGTTTAGTAGTATGTTAGCTGTTATCTATTGTGTACCAAAGCACAAGACTGTTTACAATAATTAAGTCATGAAATGTCTCTCTAACCATTTTAGCACTGATATTCTTTTCATCTAGGTGATAAAAGCCAGACATATATTAATCCACATCAAATTGCCTCATGATAACTTGAAAAATTAGGAAAGAGTGTTATCTAATCATGAAAATAAGTTAAATTCCTCCCTTCATGTAAATAGGAAGGTTTTTATTGTTCTCTGTTTACAAGGCAGACAGAAGATCAGTGAGTAGGAGCATTTTTCTAGTCCATTATAGAACACATATGATGTATTTATTGTTTCTAAGATCTGTTCTTTAGGGTTAATTTATCAAAAGGACAGCCTGACCTATGTCTTCTCTACATGGCAAGCTGAATGCCAAACAAATGCCTCCTTTCTTTCCAAAAGACACTGTTAGAATTTGTTTAGGCAAAAGATGATGCTGGCTTAACTTAGCAACAGGAAATTGTTTGACCAGTACCTTCTGAGGAAAACATATTTCCCAGATCTTTGGAGAAGGGGTAAGTTTTGGTATCAGTTCTAGTTAAAGAAATAGTTCCAATATGATTTCCAATTATTATTAACCAGATGAAACACTCAAGTGCTGGGATTTCCTGAAAAAAAATGTAGCACTAGAAAAGTCTCATAAAAAGAAAATCATACAACTCAAGGGTATATACAAAAGCCAGCATTGTAAATTCCATATTGCTCTGGACATGGAGAAATAAGCAGATGGAATATATTGGAAGGGCTGAGGGCACAGATGTCTTCTTGGCGTAGGTTCAGAATTAAAGGAGAAACCTATTTTGTAGCTGCGTCTGTGATAGGAAACATCCAGATATGATGGAAGACTGAAAAATCAAGTGCACTGTGTTTAATGAACTATTTTTCAAGACAATGATAACAATTTTTAAGCAACATGTTACTGTTTGGGAGCATGCTCATCTAAATTCTAATGTGTTTGGAGTGGGAAAAACTTTTCAGTGGTGATTGAAATACATAAAATGTCCTTATATCTTTCACTTATAGTAGTATTGTTATTTCTCTGGGAAAACAAAACAAAACAAAACAAAGCAAGCAAATGCAAAGCTTACTCACTGTAGCCCTAAAACCTATTCATTACAGATATTGTCTCCATGTTGTTTAATAAACTGAGAATGAGTGCTTTTTGTATAAAGACTTTTAAAAAGTAAAAAATAAAATCATAAGATTACTTGCTATACTCAGTTCCTGAGGGAGAAGCCATGAAAAAATATTTCTATGGTTCAGTCCTTGCTACAAAATTTATGCATAGTTACTGTAGAAAATGTAAGATAATACAGACCAAAAGAACAAAATTGAAATCCTGAGAAATCCTTCCATCAGGAAACAATCACAGTTAATATTTATAATAAAACATTCTAGTTATACATGGAATTGCTGGGTATACTTTGTTATATTCCTACATTTTTCACCCAGCAATATCTTATAGAGTTTATCCTTTATCAATGTAGAGATAAATTGAAAATTTTGGTGGATGCATATATTTGACCTAATCTATTATTTATCCACCATTTGTAGACACTGTAATTGCTTTAATCTATCATCTATCCATCTATTTATTTTCAAAAACATAACAATGCCTATCTTTGCACATACTTCTCTGTGTGCTTGCTTATTTCTTTGAGTTGAATTCCCAGAAGTAAAATTGCTGGATCAACCGGTCTGCACAAGTTTAAACTTTGTTAAGTATTGCCAAATTGCGTGCCAAAATTTCATACCCATTATATTTCTTTCAACGGGGTATGAGAGTGTCTTTTCTCCATATGTTCCCTAACACTGGGTAATATCAATCCAATTAATCTTTGCCAAGTTGGAAGTCTAAAGCAACCATACTAATAATTCTCTCCATTCTTAGTTGCCTATTTAAGATTACAATTGAGTTTACACATCTTATTACATGTTAATTAGTCTTGCAGAGAACACTATGAAGTTTTAGACTATGAATTCTCATTTATTGTACTTTTACTTTTCTTGTATTTTAAATAGATTATATGATACAACCTGCAAGTTGGAAGTACTGACACTTGATCCTGCATGATATTTAGTAAAGGATTAGTTAGTACCTTTCTGTGGACACACTTGTAAAATGGAAGCAACTATAACACTAGCAATAGCCGTAGGGACTCGTATTTTCTGCTGTTATCTATTTAGAAAGGAGAGATTTTCTTGTTTGTTTGTTCTGGCTTTAGGCTTTTTATTTGTTTTAATTTCTGTCCATTCCCATGGTGAGCAGTCTGTGAAATGGCACTCAGTAGTCCCTACTTCCTGGTATTCAACCCCTTATCTAATCTCCCCTTAAATGTGACTAAATGTATGACTCACTTCCAGAAGTGATGGGAGGCGCTTTCCAAGCTAAGGTTATGAGTAGACTCTTTCCATCATGCTCACCTTTCCCTATGTCCTCCACTCTCATTCTTCTTGGAATCTTCACTCTGGGAGAAGGAGCCACCGGTTGTGAGTACTCTACAGAGAAGTCCACACAGCAAAGAACTGATGTTTTCGGTTAGTAACTAGCAGGGATTTGATGCCTGCTGACAGCCACATGAGTGAGCCTGGAAGCAGATCCTCACCTGTTATCAGGTGTTGGGGTGCTAGAGACTCCTTCTAGAGGTGATTTCTAGGTTTTCTATGTCTTGAATGAAGAATTGGTCAAGAAAAGTGCCAACGGTAGCAAGGTTTTGCATTTATTAGAGGTAGGAAAAGAACCAGGCTCTGCAGGGCAAGTTTGGGTCCAGTAAAAGTGGGAAAATAAAACACTGCACAGAGTGAGAGCATACTACTGAGAGAGAACTCAGCAAGAGAAAACTCAGCGGTGACTGTCTCCTTTTCCGTTTTTTACTCCTTAAGCTGAAATCAGATCTGGACGGTGCTGCAGCTCTTTGAGAAGCCCACAGTCAAGCCTTTGGGAACTGTTCTGTATATGTGAACTGGGGTTTTGTACTTAACAGGTCACATTTCTCCCCAGCCAGCTTAGCTGCACCCTCCTCTCCTGCCTCACACCCACTTTGCCCAGGAGATAACAGTAGCTAGGGCTAGTGTTAGTGCAAACTTTGAGAGACTCTGAGTCAGAGGCACCTGGCTAAATTGTACCTGGATTCATGACACTCAAAAACAGTGGGAAGGTGGGGATATAGCTCAGCGGCACAGCGCCTCCCTGGCAAGTGTGAGGTCCTGAGTTTGATTCTGGTACAGAAAAAGAAAACAAAAACAAACCCCCAAACAGTGGGACAATATATGCTTAATGTTTGAAGCCTCTGAGCTTTGAGATACTGTTCTGCTGCAATATATGGCTAATACGCCTTCTGAGTCACCTGTGCATGGTGTGAGAGCTTGCCTGCTTCTTCTGGTCTAGTCATGGCCACCTGTCCATCATCGCTGCTTCTCACCAGCAATGCCATGGCTGCGGTTCACTGTTCTTAGCCTGTTCTCAGCAGAAGCGTTGGGGGAAGGCTACACTAGGGTATTAACCTTTTTTTCATTTTCTGACTTCTGATGCTTTGATAGGGGGCTTTGTGACCCCGAAAGGCTTGCCCTTCCCAGGCTTCCTTGATTTGTAGACATCTTGCCCACCATGTACTTTTGCAGCATGAAGCAATCAATCTAGAGCACACACCCCCATGCACTCCTTTATTGAGCTCAAAGTGTTTTGATCACTGTTCTCTTCTGATCACCCAGAGCCAGGTGCTAGAGAGAAACTAGAGACATCTGTGTGCGGAACCTGCTGAAATTGTTCAGAATAGCCACTTCTAAACCTGTTTGCTCGGCCTTGCTCATTTCTTCCCCAGAAAACAACAATGAAGGTTCCTACCTACAGTGTCTCCTCAACACAGCCAGGCCTCCTGACTGCCACTGCTGCTTCTCCCTGTGGTCCCCTCCCTCCACGATGTGCCCTTCCTCTTGAAATCTGTGTGTAGAAAAAGCCATCTTCCCAACTGCAGTCATGCCTAATCTGTTGGCCTTACCATACCTGAATAATAATCAGATCTGTACTGAAGTATCTTGCCTCTTTCCCTTTACCTGCCTCCTCTCAATACTTTATTGAATGATGCAGGTAAATGAATGGCTTATGAGTATACTCAAGGAAAGGCCCATACTAGTTTAAAGTGCAATAAGAAAGCCACATACTTTTGCAGGTGTACTTGATCTGGATGGATTCCTTTGCCTATTAATATGTAAATCAGCATCAGTTCTCTTTTGTTTATTACAACTTCCACATTCTGCCTTAGGCTCCCCAGTATTTCAGGAATGGGGCTCATTAGAGAACAGACTACCCTATGATACTTGCCCAAACACCGATCTAAAGCTTAGAAAGTACTGTTTTTATTTATTTGTAGTACTGAGGACTGAGCCTGGGCCTCATGCATGCTAAGCAAGCACTGTTTCACTGACTTTTATCTCTAGACTTTTCTATTTTATTTTGAGTCTGGGTATTGCTAAATTGCCCAGGTTCAGCTCCAATGTATGATCTTTCTGCCTCAGCCATCTGACTACTTTGGATTACAGACAGGTGCCACTATATTGAGGTTGGAAGCAATATTTAAAAATAAAATAAAATCACTTACTCTCCAAGGCCTTCATCGTGTTTTCTCCTTTAAGTAAAAGGAAGAGAAAAAAGATCGGATCTCCAGTTATTTTATTCAAGGGATGAGACCAGATGACATTTCCAGGTTTCAGTTAGTCCTTAGAGTAGATTACTTGCTTGTATATGGCTTCTGTAAATGGTTAAAAAAAGACCACAGTTTCTACTGTTTACTTGTTAGATGTTATTGTTTGGTTTTGCATTTTTAAAAAATTTTCTGTGGTACTAGGTATTGAACCCAGGGCAGCCCTTTATCTTATCTCGCCTTATCTTTTCTTATTCTATCTTATCCTATCTTATCTTACCTCTTCATTTATTTTTTTAGGCAGGGTCTCTTTATGTCTCTAAATTACCCAAGCTGGGTTTGAATTTTTGATACTCCTGCCTCAGCCTCCCATGCCTACCACACTCAACTGCTGATTTCCTTTTTGAAGAAAATAAAATTTGAAGTAGGGTATTTCCTACACACTTATTTTCCTAGGGAAGATGTTATCATTTGTATGCAAAAGGAGTGAACTTTGAAATTATTCCACAAGAGAAAAAGTGAAAGGTTGTGCTTCCTAAGGTATAATAGAATTTTTTCACAATTTGCATTTGATAAGCCTATTTTTCAGCATTGTGTTGTATCTAAAAATGCTTTTTTATCTACTCTTACTTGTCTTAGGTTGAACTAAATAGTATGTAATTTACAAAAATGCTAAAACATGAAAAAGAAAAGAAATATTTCTTATTCCTTATTCGGTATTTCAGCTGGGATGTGCAATGAATTTTATCTTCAGGACTGCCAATCACTTCTGATTTTATAACTGCTTCCTTAAAAAATAAGCTATTCTGACAGGTTATATTCAGATGATGGATTTTTTTGTTTTGTTGTTGTTGTTGTTTGGTTGTGAGCGCCTCTCTGTTTAATGAACAAAACAGTATTTTTTTTAAACAATCTTAAATAATTCCCTTACCCTGTGGAAAAACAGAACTGTTGAATTGTCCTGCGTGCTGACTAGTAAACACATATCCATGTGGAGTAGTAGCAGGGTTTCTGTAACCAAGACAAGTTTATGAGACATTAAATTGTTAAGGGAGCTGCAGTGTTTCAGAGATTGACCTTGAAGCTCTGAAAAAGTGAATTGATACACTGGAACAAGTACAAAGCCAGCTTTGGTGCTAAATGTAAATTGTTAAAAATGGTGCAGAGTAACATCTGCCTTGGAGTATGCCTTAATCAGCACTGTGAAAAATGAAAGTTTAACGATCTACTATAGTGGCTTCTAAGTGAAGGATAAACAAAGGATGAAAGAGTTTCTTGCATGGTTTGTAACTGATGCCATGAAAAATGTCAAGAACCATCTGCCTCAAACTTATCCAAACTGTCATCAAGTATTCTAATCCAGTCAAACGAGATACAACTAGAACAACCTATGTAACTTGCTGAAGGCTTATCAAAAGAGTTGTAAATAAAGGAGAAAAAACCCATCAACTGTGTAGCTGCAGATTGCAGCCAGCTTGCCTGTGGCTTTGAAATTCAATCCCATTTCTCTAGTCTGACAAACTGTACTAAATAGCAAAATGGATTTTTATTGTTCAGAGCCATTTTCACTTTAGTTGCTATCAGGAGATAAATACGCTGTTTCCTAATAGATTAGGAAGCATGATTTATATATTTTTTCAAATATACAGATTGGTTTGTACATTTACCACTCTGTGAGTATGCACCGTTTCTGTGCAGAGGAGTTATCCCTGCATTTTGGTCAGTAAAAGACCATTTATCCACACAAAGCTAAGACCCCCAAAATATTTTAAAAAGTAGAACAACTTTTTTTGCCACTTACACTATCAATTACTCATTACTTATTCAGAGTTCACAATTCAGAATCTGGATGGTGGGGTTTAAGTCCCACCTCTACCACTTCCTGTCTGAGTGACCGTAAGCAAGTTATGTTACTTTCCTGAGTTTGTTTTCCTCACTTGGAAGAATGAAGAAATTACAACCACCTACATCATACACAGACTTGATTTTATGCTTGAGGAATTCCTGGAATATTGAAGCCAGGGGTGGCAGAGACAAGTGATACTCACTGAATATCTGTGTGCTTCCATTTTCCCCACTCTCCTTTGCTAGTTCCACCCAATGGTTTATGAGTAGTAGGGACACATCGTTTCTAAGCGGAGACCATATGCTTCCTCCATTTTTCTGTGGCTTCCCTAACAAAACAATGCTAGAATTGATGTATTCCAGAAAGAATAGTCAAAAGAAAAACAAAGACCACCGGTTCCATGTTGGATTTCCCATAAGAAAGACACTTTTCTGTATTGAATTTAAGTGCTGTTTAATGTCAATTTGTTTCCCTGGACAAAGAAGAGCTCACACTGGTACATAAGTCAGTAAGTCCTGACTTTGATAACTATATATATATATATATAGTTACAAATAGATACGCAATATATGTGCCATATATATTGCCATATATTGGCATGTAATCTCCTGACTACTCTCTTCTTCAGGGTTTCTAAATGTGTAGAAGCTAAGGATTTGGTGGGGAGTGGAGGAGAGAAAAATAGTGGTACAAATAACTGCAGAAGAGGGAGAATACTGTTACAGCCACAAGGAAAGCTTTAAAGCCTTCCAAAAAGTTAGAAGAGAGGATCACTTATGGTTGAGGAGCGTTGAAAATTTTTCAGTAGTGTTGAGTTCCTTTAGCTAGTATTAAAGGTCAGAGAATATTGAACTAAGTCAGAGATAGACAGTGGAGCCTACATCTTTAGCAAAAAGGAGAAACAGGAATGACCAATGTACATATTAAAATGTATTTACTCAGAAAAGCACACAAAATAATTAAATAAAAAATAAAAATTGAAATGAGAATCAAGTATTTTTTTCACCCATTAGGTTGGCCAAAATTAGCTTGTTAACTCTCACTGTAGGTGACACGGTAGGGTGGTACAGAACCCTTGACCTCCAGTGGAAGGACAATTTGCTGCACTTCTAAAGATTTGGTGATACGTACTAAAAACCCTAATAATGTGCTTTTCTTTCACACAATGATTTCATATCTAGTATGATGTCACAAAGATAATTTCACAAAGATATTCATCACAAAATATTAAGAACTATAAAAATGAGCAGAGCAAACAGGTAGCAGTCCATATGTCCATCAGTAGGAGATTGGTAAAAAAAAATTATGTTATATATGTAAATATTAAATAAAGTGATACATTGGCATGGGAAGACCCACAATATATTGTTAATAACAGGGTGTTTTAGAGCATTATGGACTTCCTGGTCCCATTAGTGTTTATATTTATGAGTAATCTATAATTTATTGACATATAATATCAAATTATATTTTTGTATATTTTCCATACATTTATTTTGACTTAATCAGATTTAAATTTATACATACATATATCCTTTCAAAGCTTTCATATATCAAAATTTTAGTAGTAGTCAAATTTTTGGTTTTAGGTAGGATTATGACTGGTTATTTTTCCTTTCATTCTCTGAATTCTTTTCTATGTGGGTTACTTTTATAATAAGAAAAAAAGGCATTTCAGAAATAAAAAGAGAAGGGATAAACACTTTGGGAGTGGTCTTCATCTCGTGACATGGGTTAAGGGTTTTCTCCCCAGCCTCATACTGCAGGTGTTGGATATAATTTATTATAATGCATGTATCTAGTCTTTGTATATGGAGATGAGCTGCACCATCAAACAGGCCATTTCTGCTTGAATCAGTCATGCTGGATTGAAGAATACTGTCTACAACCACATTTTAAAAATCTTTGGAGTATAATCTGTCATTTCTCCAAGAGTAATTGTACTTCTAATTTTACAATAAGTCAGGAGTGATTTGGCAGGCCACAATAGAAAAAAGATGGATTGATGATTTTAAGAACTAGAAGCCTGGAAATCTCTTGCTTTGTATAGTCAGGGCACAGAATTCTTAGTTTTGTTATCTTTGAAATAACAAGAGCTGCCATTTATTGAATTCTGCCTATTTGACAGGTCTGTGCTGAGCACTTGTAGTGCAATAGCTCATTTCATCACCGCAACAACCCTATGAGATCAGTTCATTTTTGATTTCCATTTTATAGATGAAGATACTGATTCTGTAGCTGGTTGCATTTCCATAGCTAAAAAGTGGCAGAGTCATTGTTCATCTGATAGGTGGGAGATAATCAGAATGCAGTTGTGGACCCCCTTGATGACTGGACAGAGGCTGGATGTGGGGATGAGATGATCTATTCATCTTGCCTCTATTTCTTGGTAAGTTTGTTCCTTTGGGGTTGGAGTAAATACTATAAATAGAACATGTATGTATATTATCCTCTCTCACTTACGTGAGAGTAAAAGAATAAAAACTATATATTTCCTTATGTCTAAATCTATAACAACCAAGATGTAGAATGGAAGAGGAGGAGCTGTGTATGAGAGGTCGAAGTGCTTTGGAAAGATTTTTTTTTTTAATTTTATTTAGAAAGAAAAAAAAAAACAACCAAACAAAACAGAACAATGGGTAACAACAATACAGAGTTCCAAAGGAAAAAAAGAAAAGAACAACAACAAAAAAACCCCACTAGTGTTTTGGAAAGATTAAAAGCAGAAGAAAGACATAATTAAATTAGCAGAACAGAGAGCTGAAATCAAAGTGCTTGTGGTATAAGTAGATGAAGCTTATATCACATACATTCCATACAAAACTAGCACTAAAGTTTCATGTAAAATTTCAGCATTGAAGCTATCTAAGAAATATTCACCTATGTAGTTACTTTTTTCATAGTGTTTTAATTTACTTTATGGAAGTCTTACTTTCAAATACTTTATTTTTATGGTTGCTTCCTTTTTCCTTCTTGATTTAGATTTAGGAATCTTGTTCTGTGATTCTTTTTTTTTTAAAAAATTTCTTGCTTTATTATTTGATCAGTCCATGTTTGCAGTGCATAATGATAACATTCACAGCGGGGGGTTGGTGCATGGACATAGCACATTTTCACTTTTTTCATACTCTTTTCTTCCCCCTTTTCCCCCCTCCCTCAATCTCTTGGTCCCCTTACCTTTCCAAAACATCTATCTCTCAGTTTTTCAAAAATAATTTATCTTTTATTTTGCTCTTTAATTTGTTTATACTTTGGGTCTCTTGTAGAAAAGCAACCATATGATACTTGAACTTATATGTCTGATTTATTTTACTTAACACGGTCTCAAAGTGCATCCATCATCCATTTTCCTACAAGACTCAAATTTATTTTTATGGCAGAGTAGTACTCCACCATGTATAAATAGTATTATTTTTACATTGCAAAAATTTCAAAAAATACAAAAATGTACATAATAATGAAAGGAAACTCTTTTAAAATTTTTTTAAAATTTTATTTTAAAAGGGAGTAAAATCAAACACAACAAAACAGAACAGAATGGGACATAAGAAAGCATAAACTTCAAAGCTAGACAACCAGAGATCTTCACTATCTGTCATGTTATCTCTCGTTTTCTTCCAAATGGTTGTCCTCATCTTTGCATATGGAGAGCTCATACTAAATAACATAGCCAATCTTTTCACAAGATGTGTAGTTCACTGGCTCACACTTGCTAGGCAGGGGGGAAGGGGAGGGGGAACACAGGATGGGGGACAGGACATGAGATGTCTGATTCTCAGCCCACATGCAGGCAGGATCACAGTCGCCCCCCAGAGATGGGAAAAGTTCCTTGTTCTCCCGGCACTCCTAGTCAACCGCACAGTACAGGTTTCGATGTGCCAGGGTCTCTCTCCTTCAGGACGCCGAAAGTCTGCAACACTCTCAGCCACCCCCAGAGAAGGGGGGAGTTCCTTGTTCTCCTGGCACCCCGAGTCAACCGCAAGGTGCAGGTCCCGATGCGCCAGGGTCTCTCCTTCAGGCCGCAGAAAGTCGGCCACACTTTCAGCTGCCCCAGAGATGGGGGGAGTTCCTTCTTCTCCCAGCACCTCAAGTCAACTGCACAGTGCAGGTCCCGATGCGCCAGGGTCTCTTTCCTGCAGGCTGCTGAAAGTCAGCCACACTCACAACCACCACCCAGAGAGGGGAGGAGCTCCTTGTTCTCCTGGCACCCCAAGTCAACTGCACTGTGCAGGTCCCAATGCACCAGGGCCTCTCTCCTTCAGGCTTCCAAAAGTCTGCCACACTCTCAGCTGCCCCCCAGAGAGGGGAGGAGTTCCTTGTTCTCCCGGCATCCTGAGTCAACTGCATGGTTCAGGTCCCAAGGGGCCAGGGTCTCTCCCCTGCAGGCCCCCCAAAGTCTGCCATACTCACCTGGTATTTCTTTGTGATGAATTGACCATTCCATTTCCAAAGTTCTGAAATGGCCAACAGACCACAGAAAGAATTCTCTTTAGGCTCCTGTTTAAAACCAGCAGCTAAAGAGATCTGCTGGCCTTGCTTCAGGGCCACAGGAAACTCTTTTCACACTTCCATCTCATTTGGTAGCTATACTCCTCAGTTCAGTATTTACTAGCTATGTGTTGCTATTTAAATTAGCATTAATTAAAATGAACTAAGACTAAGTTCTTTAGTTACACTAGCCACATTTCAAGGGCTCTAAAGTCACTTGTAGTGAGTAGTTACCATATTAACCAGTGCAGAAATAGATTATATTAATAGATTTCTTTCTCTTTCTTTCTTTCTTTCTTTCTTTCTTTCTTTCTTTCTTTCTCTTTCTTTCTTTCTTTCTTTCTTTCTTTCTTTCTTTCTTTCTTTCTTTTCTTTCTTTCTCTCTCTCTTTCTTCCTTTCTTTCATCCTTCCTTCCTTCCTTTTTTTCTTTTCTTTTCTTTTTTGAGGCAGGGTTTTGCTATGCAGATCAGGATGCCCTTGAACTCACTTTGCAGCCAAAGCTCCCCTCTAAATCATTGTGATCATCCAATCTCAGCCTCCGGAGTGCTGGGTTTACAGGCATACACCACCATGTCTGACTCTAGATTTCTACTATCATAGAAAGTACCAGCATGTTGGATAATGTTACTCTAGAGGCATTCACTTATTAACAATTTGTTGCATAAAATTTTCATTTTTTCAATTACACACAGGAATTAAGGCATTGTACTGCACATGTTCACCCTTTCCCACAAATTCTCTAGCTGCTTTTGAAGAAGGCTAACTCTGTCTTGTTCTATCCCTTATTATTCTTACTTCAGGTCTCCAGGAACACCCCTTTACACTAAAAAAAATCAAATTATAGTTTATGCATTGTAATGAAGTAATAATATAGAAACACAAGTAAAGCAGTTCTCACCATCACCTGTCCTGCACTATAGGGACAATAACCAACTTCCTACATTTTTTTTTTTAATCTTGGAGGTTACTTCCACAGTTCTGCTTCTTGATTTGTCATTTGCTCAATATATGCAGTATTAATTCCTCAGTGTGGAAGACAACGATTAAGTTCACTCATATTGACCTTTCCCCTTTATACCCCTTATTGAGACTTGAAATAAATATCATTGGATTCGATTATTTATTTTTCTCAGTCTAAATAACATTTTTAACCTTTATTTCTTATTTTATCAACTTTCAGTGACTTGAAAATTTGTGAGGTCATCCTCCTACCCCTCCTGTATCACCTCCTTCCATTGGCAAATCCCACCTGCACATTTTTAGCCATGCATTGTGTGTTCTGTCTGCTCAGCAAGGCTGATTTTATAATGATACGTGAATAGGTTGGCATTAGAAGTGTCGACTAAAAGCAGCACTCATTGGAAATAAAATGCATAGCTTGAACTAAATGCATTATAAAGTCCCTAAATTTGGATACTTTATAATGTACTTGGTGTTAAGACTAGTGCAAATCTCACACCTGTGAGGGTATCTTTCTTGTGTGTGTGTGTGTGTGTGTGTGTGTGTGTGTGTGCATGTATGCACATACAGGTGTGCTCACACACTCATGCCCATATTAACGGGAGAAGTTCTCTTTTTCCTATAATCATGTCAGGTGCATGGTTAGGGGCTCTCGAGGTCCTGAGAGAATAGCTACAGCATATGATTCTAATCCCTTTGATTGTACACAGGCTTCAAATTCCAGATCTTTGTTCAGACACTGTCTCTCTGGCATGGCCTGGGGGCTACGGGTACTGCTTCGCTTTCTGATCTTCCAGAGTACAAAAGATTCCCTTGAGTGACATAGTACATGGACTACAAGGTACAGGGAGCAAGATTTCAATCCCAGAGATGTATGCAAATGCACAGAGACATCTATATCACACATTCCGTGGAAGTTGACTGAAGTTATTGATAATTTGAGTGACCAGATTGGATTGTTTTGCACATACACTAGTTGAAAAAGGAAAGAACTGTAAGTTAATATTGGGGCTTATTCATGGGCTTCTGGGAGGCCCCAAGAATCCCATTGCTAGCCTCTTTTGAAGTTCAGTTCTCTATGTCCATTAAACCAAGATTAAATTAGTTTGTGGGAGCTGCTTTTAGCATTTGCGCTACTACATTATGCATGACTCCTGACTGCACATCGCATGAACAAACTGCACCCAGCTCCATTAGTGATTTTTAGGACCATGCTTAACTTGGAAATGGATTGATTTTGTGTACGTTAATGTATAGCAGTGATGCTGCCCCTGCCTTAAAAATACCCTCTTATATTTGATATCAATAGGGAAGCACTCCTTGGGGATTATGGTTCATTTTGAAAGGATACATTATGTAGATTGCACAATTGGAGAGCAGTAAACTCTATGACAGTGTATTAGGTATAAAGAAAAGTAGTATTCCCTCTTCGCTGCCTTGGAGAGGTCAGGATACCTTATTCAACGTGTTTCCTACTGGGACCTTCCTCATGAAGGTAAAATAATATTCCCAGGAAGAGCCAACAATTCAGTGCACAATTTTAAATTTTGGTTGTATTAACCAGAACCTGAATTTTTAGGAAGTGTAGATTGTTCTCTTGACTACAGAACTGCACCATCTTTCTATCTTTTCCAGAGCCTAGCAAGTTCCTTGAATAGGACATTTATACTTATTTGTTGAACTGAAATAATCATTCAGCTTCCTTACTTTCTAGAGAACAAATATGGGAAATAGCCAGAAAGCACCTTTACTGAAGCATCACTAGGTCAGGCACAGTAGTAAACTGGGTGCTGGCACTGCCCTTTAGGGCCTGAAAATTTGTGGGTGTGGAGAAGCAACAAACCTTGGTCAGGTACACCTGAGTCCCAAGAATTGTCCTTCTGGTTCTTTGGGGTTATATCTATGGTTAGGCAGGCAAACAAATTGTGGAAGGATTTTAGGCAAGAGGACAGATTTGAGTACAGTCAAAGGCACGGAATGATGTGGAATAGACATAGATCTGTAAGTCAATGTGAGAGGGTGTCAATCAGGAGAGTGAGGTATATTTGTTAGCTTTGTGTTACTGTAACAAAATGCCTGAGGCAACTAACTTTATAAAGGAAAAAAGTTTTATTTGGGTCATGGTTTCAAAAGTTCAAGCCCAACATCAGGTCTTCCTGTAAGGTGGGACACCATGATGGAAGCACATAAAGGAACAAAATAGTCACATGTCAAAGCATTGTAGAGAAGGAGAGAAAGAGAGCAAAGATGTTCAGGGTGCCACCATCCCTTTTGAGAGCATGTCTCTAGTGACCTAAGGACCTCTCATTAGGCCCTACCTTTTTAAGGTGCACAGCAACTTCTAGTACCACCACCGTTGGGATCAAGTCTTATACCTGTACCTTTGGGAGAAACTAAGCTAAACCCTAGAAATAGATAACAGAACAGGGAAGAATTCCCATGCCAGGGGAAGGACCTCACCCAAAGGTGCTTGATATTTAATAGCCCAAGCAGGACTAAAATTCATATCCTTGGCTTCCCCAAATCCTGTAACTCTTCTATATTTATAGCCACATTCATAGCGTAGCTTTTCTCTTATTTAAACACTTAACATCATTGAACATTTAAACTTTTCTCTTGATGGTCTATTATATATATATATATATATATATATATATACACATGCCTATATTTGAAGTTCATACTATTTGGGGTGTATATACTATATGTCTACTATTATACAGATTCATTACATCTATTATGTATATATATATATATATATATATATATATATACACCCATTTATCTACACACAAAAAGCACAAATACAAAATGGGAAGTATGAAATATGGAACAGATTCACTGAGAAATCATAAAAATTATTGTCTTGAAAGAAGGGATAAGGAGGAAAATATAGGTGACTTCGTCTTTATCTGTAATGTTTTCTTTCAAAATTATATATAGAACAAATAGATGCATTGATAGCGATGGCATCGTCCTTTATATTTTTCTATTTTTAAATTTATAGTTTTAATTTAAAAATACACACAAAACAAGTCAACCTTTTTTTCCTGTAGTAGGCACTGTTTTATCTCCTGTAGGCATGGCCTTGAGGACACTGTCCATGGGCCCACCCCAGCAACCCTGGTGTAGTCTCTCCTGTGGTTTGGATAAGGGTTCCCCAAGGGTCCATGTGTGTAAAGCTTGCACACCTACCTAGGAATGTAGTAGAAACTTTAAGGGGTGGGGCTAAGTGGAAGGAAGTTAGGTGGGTGGGGAAGTGCTCCTGAGGGGACTTTGGGACACCAGTGCTTTCCTCTATTTTTTTACTTCCTAGCCAGAATGAGGGAAGATGTTTTGTTCTATCACATGCTGCCTACTGTTATGTTCTGTATCATTATAAGCCCCCAAATAATAGAAACCAGAAACTCTTGAACTGAAATTTCTGAACTGATGGGTCAAAATAAACCTTTTCTGCCTGGAAGTTGATATATCTCAGATATTTGTTGCAGTGATAGAATGCTATCTACCATATTTTTGGGGGGGTCAGTCCCAAGGTGAATGAAGATCTCCAAAGCTTTTAATTTGTTTCATCCCTTGACACAATTGGGAAGCAAGAGACAAGAACAAGTTAGACAGGTCATCCTACCAGCTTTCATTCCATGGTTCATTCTGCAGCTCTTCTAGAACATTCTAGCAAGTCAAGCAAACATACTCACCACTGTCATTTTGCTGTGCTCTGTTATGACTCATTTTGAAATGGTGGTCAATCCAAGACATCTTCTCAATACTTTGCATCATTTCTTTTCCTCTTACCCTTATCACTGTGGGCTTGCAATTTCCAAATAATGTGTCAGCAGTTCAAACCTTGTCTTGGTCTTCTCTCTAGAGTACTCAGCACGTTCCCACTCATGCTGTATGTGTTGGTTATGGTGTAGATTTACATGGAGTTCTGGAAATCCAGCTCTGAAGTGTTTCTAGAACCAAGACAATGTGATTAGACAATGCAGATGCAACTCTGGAGCCAGGTGGCCTAAATTCAAGCCTGGCTCCAGACTTTATTAACTTTATGTACTTTAGTTTTGCTCATTGGTCAGATGGAAACAGTAATATCATTATCTTGAAATGTCATCACTGTGATCAAGAGAGATAAGGTTTGACAAAGTAATGTATAATCCATAAAGCAGTACACCACCAATAATTATTGCTGTCAAACATGAATTTGGTCTAAAGAACTTTGTTGCATTTTCCTGTCAAGTTCAGTTTTAAAAATTTATAATGCTCTAAAAACTTCAAGTAGCTCATCGCTAATGTCTTAGTGATGCCATATGTTTAAATACATGCAGTATATATAATAATACGGACCTGTGACATTGACAACATCCTCCTTTGAGCATTCCAATAAAAGACTATCTTTGTTAAGGAGAAAAAAGAGAGACGGAGCAAGGAACTCATATTTCCTATCTCATTCATTAAAATTTTGACAATATTCAGGTTAAAGTAATTGTTTCACTTAAATGTAATAACCAACCTATAAAAAATATGTTTCTCTTTGTGTTTTATAGATGAGCAAATTGAAGCTCCAACAGTAGAAAGTAGCTAACGATTCACAGAAGAGTAAATGGAAGGACTTGGAAACCCAGGACTGGGGCTCTGAATCAGAACACTCGGATGGCCTTTTTTATCCTTACCTTAATTCTAGAGTAAATGCTGTGTGCAGTAACTGTATCATTTCTTTCAGTCTATAACCTCAAGGATATAATGAGAGCACTGAAGGACAATCTCTTAATCTGTCTACACCCTGATGTCTAGGTTGCCTAGTTGAAAAATTTCTCACTTAGGAATCTGTTTACAATGAGCCTCAATGGCCCCAAATTCTAGGTTACAGTTACCTCCCACTTCACTGGTTGGTCCTTTATCACTATGCATCCATTTAGTAAAAATTACTGGACATCTATTATAGAAGAAGTATGGGATGTTAATGTTCACTAAAACACTAAAAAACCATTCTTTTTATGGTAGTTAAAGAACTTTTTCTAAAATTTGAGCATGCAATTCACTTTGTTTCCAAGGATGGAAATGACCTGGCTCTGAAAAACAAAATCTGAGGAGAAAGAAGCAACATACATATACCTAATGTGAAGCAGTTCAGTCAGTTCCTATGGGTCATGGAATGCTCCTTGGTTCACAGCCCAGTACGTGATATTGAGAAGGAGAAAAAACGAGAAGAAAAGAGAGGAAAAAAGAGGAGGGTAGGTTTGGGGGAGGGGAGAAGAGCAAAGAAAAGGAATGAGAGGAGTGGCAGATTGGAGATCCCTTTATGCTACCCCATGGAGGGGATAACAGGAATGTTCATGTAGGTAACTGATGGTTCTAATAGTTACAATATTTCTCATATATATATATATATATATATATATATATATATATATATGGATGTGGTTGAAAAAATAATCTCACTCCTAAGTACATAAATAATGACCTGCTATAATAATTCAAATCAGAAAAAAAGTTCTCAGGTTTTCCAGAATGCTGCATTCAATTCAAAGATACATGAATCTGGAAAACGTGCACAGAAGCCAGAAGGCATAGAAGCCAGCAGGCTTGGGTGGGCTGGGAAAGAAAAGTGGGTCATCTGCCTGGCACCAGGGAGAATGCTCTGTTGGATGTCGGAGAACAATTGGAGACAGGTAGGAAGTAGGGGACCTCCGAAGCATCCCAGAGTAGTTTGATGTTTTCCCCTTACAGATTTTTAGGTTTGTGGAGTGTTTGAGATCTTTTTCTCCCTTGGTCTTCTGAAACTCATAGACGTTTTCAGTGTAATTCATTTGTCATCAAGGCAGATGAAACACATCTGCAGTCAGCCAAGAATAATGCAGCAGTGGCCCGAGTGTGTCGGGGTCTGCGTTTTCCTAGCTGAATGGACTCCTCAAACTCAGACAAGGTCAGAACTGGTTCCTATCACCAGGCTTTACCAGGGTCTGGAAGAAAAATAAAAACCATACGGTTCACTACATTGCTGCATTTTACAATGAAAATTGCCACTACCCAAATATTAGTCAAAGAGGAATGGGTGCCTCTATTATTGTATTTCAAATAATGTGGCACTACGCAGGAATCAGGCAAAATAACTAGATCCATATGAAAAAACTTCACAAAACTGCAGACGTTCTTAAATGTTTTTGATTATTCATCCATAATGTAATCATTTATGTGTTTGTTTGTAAGTTGGGTACATGCTCAAACATCTAAAATAGTTTATACTTTCTAACATATCTACTAAAATAAAAATGTACAAAGAATGAGATTAAAAAGTAAAAATCATAGTACTGACCTTTGGATCTTAGTGGCTCATCTTGAAAATTCATCAAATGTGACAATTTCAGCTCTGATATGCAGTGTTCAGATCTCTAGCATTTCCTCTAGTGCAGGTATGAGTAAACTTTTTTTCTGTAAAAGGCCAGTTAGTCAACATTGTTGGCTTTGTGGGCCAAATACCAGTGAGAATGTTCAACTCAGTCTTTATAAGGTGAAAGCAGTATATGGTATATAGGAACATGAGTGTGGCTGAGTTCCAATAAAACTTTATTTACCAAAAATGCCTTCCCACAGAATCTGCCTGCAGGCTAGGATTTGTTGACACCTGTTCCAGTAGGACATCGTTTATATAAAAGCCAAAAAAATGTAACTTAGTTGAAGTTTTTACAACTTCATAAATGTTTAACACTGATGTTGTTTTGACATAAAAAAGCAACAGAGTTCATTGGACCAATTTCACGTTTGGCAGCAATAATGATCATTTTTATACTACCTTATGGCTTACACATTACTTCTCAAACGTTCTCTGTCTTGATCTTGATGATGACATTTCAAGATAAGGGAGGCTGGTAACATCATTTCTTTTAGGCTGATGAGAGACATTACAGGGCATGAAGTTAATAAAGTTTCTGGAACCAAAGTTTGAATTTAGGTCACTTGGCTCTAGTTTCACCTGCATTAACAGAATCTCATTGCTTTGGTTCTAGAAACATTTCAGACCAAAGTTTCCAGGATTTCTGTAAACTCTGTGTCATAACCAATATATGGGTCCTGGGAATGTGCTGAGTACTCCAGAAAGCAGGGATAAACTGAGGTTCTAGGTGCCAACATATTACTTAGAAATTGCAAGCCCCTAGTGATGAAGGAGAGGAGACAGGAAATTATTTAAAATATTGAAGGAAACAGGTTCCTGGACCACCTGCCACTTCACAAGGAGCCACAGTGTAACACAGCAAGTCCTTACAATGACCGAGGAATTTTCCAGAAGAGCTGCAAGGAAAAAACATGGAGTGCAGGAGACAGAGGGAAATTATCTGACTCCTTTGTGTCCATTGCCTACCACTGATTCATAAATGCCTCCTGATGACCTGGTTCCTCTTCTATGCACTTTTGGGTGACCTTGTTTGACCTCTGGGAATATAAACATATATTCCAGTATAGAGAGAGAAGATTGCATGCTTGTGTGGGCTCAACATGAGGACAGGGTTTTATTACAGAATTTTCCACATCTTTGGCCACTAAAATAGACATGCAGAAATGAAAGAGAACTGACAACAGTTCTTTTAAAGTCTCCTGTTGGCAGGGGAAATGCAAAAGAGAAGGAGGTGTAGTGTAGCATCGCCTCCCCCAAGCAAATAGAAGATCAAACATGTCATAGTTATCAAGCGTGCATGTGTCCCCTGCTAAGGATCTGATAAGCATTCTCTCATTGTCATCTCTGCTGTGTGATAGACACCTTTGTTTTCTAGATGAGTAACTGAAGCTTTGAAAAAGTGAGTAATTTGAGAAAATTTATTATGAATACATTAGCAAGTTCAAGGTTTTGCTCTGGGTATTTGCCATCAAAACAAAGTTCTGGGCTGGGGATGTAGCTCAGTGGTATAACACTTGCCTAACATGTGTAAGGCCCTAGGTTCAACCTCCAGTACCACAAAACAAACAAAACTCATAATTTATAAATGCTGTATCATATTACTGATATAGATCCTATTTTATCAAATCTAATGCACCAGCAATTGGAGTCAATTCATATTTTATGTATTATTAAAACATTTTAAAAACTAGAGTCACTTGGAAACTGACACTTTATTTTCTTACTAGAACCTATTGAGACTTACTTTTGCCATTTTTTCTGCTTTTTTATTTTATTGGTATACTTTAGATATACATAATAATAACATTCATCACAGGGAATTTGTACCTGTACATGATATCTCTGATTTTTTTCTTTTTTCCCCAATACCTTACCCTTTCTTCAACCCTTCTTACCCTCATTTACAAAAGCTTTCTTTCCCCCCATTTTTTCCTTGTATTGTGTTTTTTCCCTTGTTCTTTCTTCCCTTTTCCTCCTCCTCCCCTCTTGTACTTCTCATTTGAACATTTTCTTCCCATTATTCTAAACTTGTTTAAACATATTTTTATTCTACATGCAAACAGAAAAATGCATGGAAAAATTGTTAAGGTATTCCTAAAACACCTCAATTTTTAAGCAATGTTTCTTCTGGTGGTCAACACCTGCATGCTCCATACTACTATACTCCTTGTTGATGAATTATTGCTTAAGAGAATCTGCTATTAGGAGTTTTCTTTTAAACTATTGATTCCCACTCTGCACATGTTAATACTCGAGTGATAACTATACTGTGACCACCACATAGCCAACTGTGATTAAGGTATGTACCCCAATTTCAGGGATGTAAAAGACAAAAATTCTCATTTTAGAATCTATGAAGTATGGAAATTTTATCCCCAGTTATAATATAGTTGTTATCTTCCATTTGGAATCAAATATTTTCCTCTCATAACCTGGAAGATTTCTGCTGCCATATAGGGTTACTTGGGGAAAAAATGTAGAAAATCTTCCTGTTGCTGAATTTAAGTAATCCCAGCAACAACATTAATGAATTGGATTATTTTATGGATAAACCTATCCCATTCCATTCTTTGCAAGCTATGGGATTTAGTTGTGTTTGAGAAAGTTTTCCACTAAACTCCTGGGATTTTAACTTATGTGGAGTCTTAAATGCAATTCTTCATTTTATCTAATCTGATATGGGAGGATAGCTTTGTCAAAGCACAGTCAAGTATTGGCAATTCCTCAGAAACCTTTGAAGAATGAACAAAAGAAAAATGATTTAGAACAGAAAGATTTAAGTAGAACTTTGAAATTTTTTTTTAAAAAACTGAACAATGAAGCCCTTCCCAAATCTGCTAAGGCAGGCTTTGGATCATGAATAGAAAATCAGACAGTGGGGATGGAAATGGACTGTGAGTACCATCTTATGCACTATGAGAGAAGTAGCTAGCATCCTCGTCAAATAATAATGCAATGATCTTGCGGAGAAGTTCCACAGAACACATTTCCTAACTTATGGTTACTTCCTTGGAGCCTCATTATCTCCAAAAGAAACCCTCCCAGGGACTTGTTGATAGTTTTTATCTTTAGCCTTGGAAGATATGGAAAAATACCACCCAGTTACTTATGCAGTATAGGAGTTATTTGTTGTAGAGGGTAAAGGAATGGAATCTGACTCAGATTTGCATCTTAATTTTGATATTTATTAGCTGTGTAAACAGATTAATTTATAACCTCTCTGTGCCTTTATTTTTCTCATATATAAAATGAAAAAATAACTATACTTATTGAATAGTATAGTTTTGAAGACTAAATATAAATACATATTAAGATCCGTTGTAAAGTAGGTGCCTAGTCTTAGTAGGTGTATGTTAGGTTTCTGTTACTGTAACAAAATACTTGACATAATCAGTTTATCAAAAGGAAATGTCTACTTTGATTCAGTTTTGGGGATTTCAGTCTATAATCAATTGACCCTATGGCTTTGGGCCTGTGGCAGCACAGTACTTCATGGTGGGAGTGGGTGAAGGAGGAGACCTGTTACCTTATGGCTGGGTGCAAAAAAGTAATAGGAAGAGACCTGGGTCTCACAGTCACCCCCATAGGTATATCCCCAATGACCTAAAACTTCTTACTAGGCCCAACTCTTGAAGGTTTCACAACTTTCCAATGGGCTGGGGCCTAAGCCCTTAATACCCAGGGCTCTGGGGGACATTCAAGACTCAAACTATAGCAAGGTAGTTTTTAAGTAAAACAAAAGTCACAGTGGTTCTTAATTCTAATGCTAAGTAGCATGAACTGAGTTGGAGTCCTTTATTATGTCACACATCATTGCTTCCTTTAATTCTAAAGGAAGAATAATGAGCCAGCATAGACAGCCAGACTGGTTTTGTTCAGGTACATCTACCTCGGAATATGTTTACATGTTTCCCTAAATCCCAGTAAATGAGATGAACAATTTCTGCATTGATGTGCAGGCTACTCTATGGGTGAATACAATATACTGTACACATTTTTCAACTTTCTTTTTGATTGCTTTTCAATTTTTGCTTCATACCACATTAGGACAGACAGAACTTACAGGGTCTTATGGCCATGGCGACTGGAACATTGTTCTTAAGTTTTTCATTGTTTTAGTTTTTTTTTTTTTTTTTTTTTTTTTGGGTTGGTACCAAAGTCAGAGCTCTGAACTGTCAGACCAAAGATCTGCTATCCATATGTCTCTGCATTGTTCCACAGATTGCTTCCATCTTTCTTTGTACCTTCTGACTAAGTCCTCTATATATTTGGACTTCTAATGGTGAGAATCTGCTTGTCCAGTCCATTTTCTTGTAGTCAGGTGACTTTGTATGCTACCAGTTAGCCCCACTCCAACTATAGCTACCTTTGTGGTGAAATACAGTGCTGCCTCCACAAGTAGAATGTGAATAGAGACCTTGCATGCATTCATCGGAGCACAGAAGGCAAAATTTGGTTTGGTAGCAAATAGATTGACAGATGTGATGCAGAGACTTTGTGCCCACTTTTCCAATTCAAGGAACAAAATTCAGAAAATCATGAGAAGCACATTGTCTTTGTACTAGAAGTTTTCTAAATCCAAAGTACACTGCAAGTCAAACATGGTCTCCAAGGTTATGTTACTGAGTCAGGCTTCTTTGCATCTATATTCTCAGTACCTTGGATGGTATCCAGCCTGTCATGGAGCCTCATTCAGCATTCAGTGGGAGGTCATGCTGCTTCCTTGTGGACCACTTAGAGTTCACTAAAGGAACAGTTGTATGTATTAGAAGGCTTTACAAGGTAGGTTTACAATGGCTGCCTGAGGAGTCGCAGGTGGAAGAATGAAAAGGGTTGTCTGTGCACTGGCGAGCCAGAGGCAGCAGTCAAGCGTCAGGGGCCTGGAGTTCACTGCAAAGTCTGATGTGAGACTATTGCAAAGCCAAAGGGTCTACACGGGAAGGGTAAAGAGTCTACACCGAAAGCCAGAAGGAACCAGGGACAAATGTTGAAAGGTGATAGTGAAGACCAGAGCCCCTTAAAAGCAGCAAATGGATGGCTTCCGTCTTTGCTTTTTTACTCCCTTTTTGTGTGCCACCCACATCTGGGGCGGGCTTTCCCTCCTCAGTTCAGAGCTTATTTGTTGGTCAACCGCATGACACCCAGAACTGTGCTCCACTCACCTGCTAGGCATTTCCTCACCTACTCAAGTTGATATGACCATTGATTATCATGCCTTGGATTAATTTATGTTTTAAATTTACATACTGGTTAGCAAGATGGGGTTTATGGGAAAGAAAGAAAGAACAAAAGGGAGAAGGAATGGGGAAAAGTAGAAGGAAGAAGAAATAAAGGCCCAGTTTTTCTGAGTAGTAGAGTGAGTTACTTTCTGCTTCCTGCTTTGATGGCTGTGGTCTGGGCTACAGTTATTTGCTGAGTAGTTGACCGATGGGCCAAGCATACTTGTTAGATTATAAATGAAAATGAGTACGTAAGATGTTCTTTTCTAATGCCTTTTAAAAGTTATAATGATGCCTTTGTCAAAACTTTGAAAATAAGAAATGTAACAAAAGTTTCCTTTCCTCTCCCTCCCCTGACACCAGCCGTTCTTCTACCATATAACAGAAATATAGAGGTTTGGGAAACATTGTACCCATTTCCATACATATCCATTGTCCTGTACATGAGGCATGGAATTCAGAGCACCAGTTCCAAGGGTGCGCTTTGTTACTTTAACATGAAGTGAATTGTGTTTGCAGCCATACAAGAAATTCAATTTCAAATTGAGTTCTCCCATTCCTTAGGGTTAGACTAAGATCCTAAGATTTATGCGGCATAAAGGGGCTTTCTTTCCACATTGGTCATTGCTGGGATGTTCCATATCTTTATATATTTAATTTTTCCAATTTTCATGATAGGCCTCTGGGCCTTTACACTGAGCTGCATTCCCAGTTTTGCCCACCCCCTGCCTTTTATATTTGTATTTTGAGGCAGTGTCTCATCGTATTGCTAAATCGCTCACTTCTGGTTCAAATTTGTGATCCTCCTGTCTCAGCCTCCCAGAGTGCTAGGATTATAGGTGTACACCACCATAGCTGGCGCATTGACTCCATTTACATGGTCCATTCCAAAAAGCTTTGACAGAACCTCTGCTGATGGCAAAAATTCTTGGATGGGAACAAAGCATGGTGAGAAATACAAAAAGAAAACTCTATAGTCTAAAAAGCCACTGTAGTCTACATATACTGATATCATTCTTGAAACAGGACCAGAAATGAGGGTTCCATGGCACATATCTGTGTAAACAATAATGAGAGTGAACTCACAAAGTATTGCTATGTTAACTAATAAATCACATTGGTCTTTCTACCTCCCCCTTATTTGATCCTGAATTACCATTTCAGTCAGCACAAAGGGAAAGCTGAATAGGCCTTCTATCTGTTTCAGGCTGTTTGCATGAAGAACTTTTGCTAATGAATTCTTTCTAGTGTGCTCAGAACTAAGCTTCATAATTCAACATAAGCACAATACTATCCAAAACAGAGTGAATCATTACCTGAATTGTGGGGAAAACACTGCTGGGTTTGGAAAATGACTTCTAGTGTCTTCCCATTATGCATTTTTTTAAAAACTTCTTTCCTCATTATTTCATGGGTGTATTGACTAGGCTTTTGCCTTCCTGTTTTATTTTCCTTAGGTTTGTTCTACTCTGTCCTATTTTCTTACCTGCAGCAGCAGTTCAGTCCCCTCCAGCACAAGGGATGAATTCCCTTAATGAAATAACTGGCGGTAAGGACTTGAGCTTTCTTTACACTGTTAATAGCTAGCTTTGAAGTTTAAAGGAGAAACAGGAATATTGTGAGCTTGGATGAGCCAACTTGTTTTGCAGTTTAAGTTGACTGGTTTGAGTGATTCAGTTGAGGCAGTAAAGAAGGTGAATTTTGACTCATTTCTCATTGCATCCCCAGCTTGAGTTTCAACCAGTTTCTGAGTATTCAGCTAAGTCAAGGGACTTTTAGAGATACAGGACTTACAAAGTAAGATGCACAGTCTGAAACATCCACCATCTTATCTTATCTGATAGAGCACTTTCACCTTTCTATTCACCAAAATAGAAGTCAGTGCACATGGTGACATGCCTTTGGTAATTCAGTGGGAAGACGTCTCTGGTAAGTTGATGATCATTGTTGAAGGTGGAAAGTCAGATTTATCTTATAGTTTCCAAAATTTCTATCCTTTGAGCATGCAGCTGTTCTCTGAAATCTCAATATCTGTCTCAATAATATATCAAACTCTAAAAGTTGTATTAATAAAGCTGGATATCAGTTAAGTCCTGCGCTAGGGGTAAGGAAGGAAGTATAAAACACTTAAACATTTTTTTAGTGTATTATCCTTTTATTATTATCTATTCTGATATTTTCCATTATCACAGGATATAAAGTTCTGGGATGATAAAACATATAACTATGATACCCTTTTAGTAAGGATTAGTGTACAATAGTTTTGTCATCACCGCCATTGAAGAAATAAACATCCATTCTCCCAAAGTAGCCTCCTGTTTCAAAGAGTTTGTGCTAATTTTCATGCCCCAAAATCATTTACAAGACACAGAAAATTCAAAACTTGTTTCAGTTTCCTACATCCCAAACCTTTCTGCTGGTGTCAGATGAGACTCATGATCATCAACAAGGTCTCAAATCCTCTGTTCTCTAAACTCGGCTGCTTTGTGCATCAAGGTATGACTACTCTTTGAGGACATTGCCTCCCCTACTGTGTTTAAGAGAGGACTTTGGTTTTGACACTGGGCTACAGTTTAAAGATAGGCCATGTTTTCCTTTTTCTCATTCCTTTTTCTAGACTGTTTCCTCTCTCTTCTTCCCTAAACTCTTGTTCCTTTGGGATGAATGTTATTGAACTACTTGCACTACTCCTCTTTAGCACAGTCACAATGACTGAGTCACTCCGCACCCCATTCACTGACGGCTTCAATACCCCAAAGACGTCTCCCCTAGTCACATCTTCATCATTTGGGGGAAACCTGGAATCCATAAGGATGATCCATTCAAACTAGTGGGTCTGAAGTTCTTGGTTCCCTCTCCTCCAAAGGTCTTTTCCATCACAATGTCTATTTTAGTGGTCCACTTCCCTTAAGGATCTAGGTCTCTAACCACATTGTCATTCTTTTGCAGTTATTTGGAATATTTTCTCTGGATTCCTCTTACTTATTCATGTCTTTTTTACAATGAAATTTCCTTGGAAGAGCCTTTTGGGCTTCTCTATAGAAAATAACCATTATATCCTACTTTTCTTATCCTGTTCTTTTTCTTCAAGTCTCTTACTGCCCTCTTGACAATGCATTATAGACTTCCCATTTCTCCCCACAACACATGCCCATAAGGGTAGATTATGTCTGCCTCTATACCATGTTCTTAAATTCTGTCAATTTAGATTTGACCCCACATATATATTTGAACATAAAATAATGAATAAATTATATGTGTTAGAGCTATGTACCAATTTACTATGAACACTTTTAGATCATTAGTGAGTTATCACACCATCTCAATACTCAAATGGTAACTCAGATATGTTAAGGGCATTCCTGGGAATAATTTCCAGTAGAAGTTTTATATTTCCCCACTTGAAATTTTTCTGATGTGTTCTAATTAATCAAATCACATTCATAATCTATCCTGAACTGCATGTAAATTCCTCTTGGGAGCAATTTTAAAACATGCACTAGAGCTCTTTATAATATTTCTAGCACACGTTTTGATAATTCTTTCTATACCACATGTGAGGAATTGCACAGATATTAAGGGTGAGGGAACGTGGGTCATTCTTGTGAATGTGAAGATTTTTTGCTTGCTGAATTCCCAAGGAAATACCTTTAGCTCCTTCTTAAACTATGGGTCAATGGCTTTTCCTGTGTTTATGTAGCAGCTTTATTCATAGGCCTGATATTTGGCTCCTTCTAGGGAGTTCTGAGTTTCCGCATCAGAAAAGTGCTCTGCTTTGTATACAAAGATGATCTATTGACCTGCCTGCCATTGGGCCTCCTGCTGGGCTGTTTCACCAGAGGTGGGAAACCTTTTTTCGCCTAAGGCATTATTAATTCTTTTCTGGTATTTCTTCTAATAAATGGTCAGAATTTGTGAGATGTCTGGCAGTGTCCACAGACAAAGACCTATGTTGAAGAACACATTTTTTTCCTTGCATGAACCTAATTAAACTTTATTTAGATTTTTGCCTCATTAACTCCTTTTTCTAAGCAATTCTGTAGCATACGCCCAAGGTTAAGTAGCACAGATGAAGGCCTTCCCTAAGGTAACCTCCTCTGAGAATTTAATTTCATATTTGAAGAAAACCACAGAGTCCTTGAACTTGAGTAAGGAGTCTTCCCCCTCCTTGTATTTTATCATAGTTCTTATTTAATAAATGCTAGAAAATGGATCAAATGATTAATAATGGGAGAAATGGAGGATAGGGGTGGATATAATTTTTTGTACTGGGTAAAAAAGTTTTCCATTTCTAGGAGTCTTTTTTGGTAGAAGTTTAATATATCCAACTAGGAAATTATTGGCCTTAAACACTGATCACTGGCCTGGTGAAGGGGAAAAATACTAATAACACATACCTTCAAGTTATGTGTTAAAGGAAAAACTCCTGAGCATTAGCACCCATTTCCCCCACCAATCCCTGTCCACTATTATGCTGAAAAGGAGAATAGCTTATCAAAATAGAGAAAAGTGGCCAGCTATTATTCAGAACCAAGGTGAAAGTGTTTTTGATAGAAACTAGTTACTATGGAATGTATCAAACATGAGAAATACAAAAAACAAGCAAAATAAAACAAAACAAAATGTGGCTATGTCATCTCTGTGGGTTGCTTTTGCCTTTTTCTTTTTCTTTTTTTTTGGTGCCGGGGATCATACTCATGACCTTGCGTTTGCCAAGCAGGCACTTAACGCCACTGAGCTAAACCCCCAGCCCCTGCTTTTGCCTTTTTCAAGTCTACATATGTGTGTATTCAATAATATGAATTATCTTTGACATATATTCCCTTACTGTTATTTTTATTGCATATAGATGTGTGGTCCATATACAAGCCAGTTCTGTGTGATTTGCATAGGTGACCATCCTTGAGATTGTGATGCAGCAGTAGTCATTCAGGCTGGCTCTAGATGCTGGAGCAGTTAGAGAGAGCAAGCTGACTTATTATCTGAGATATCACAGAGGCTTCCAGAAAGTTCTGGAAGGATGAGTGGACTATGCACCAACAGAGAGAGGGGACAGAGTTTCCAGATGGAGACAATGTTAGAATGAGCAGGATGGGAGCACAAGGAGCAGTGAAGAGTTCACTGTGACTGGAATTGTTTTCCTAGACTATGTCCTTCTTAACTGACTGCACCAACACCCATCCACCTTCACCTGGAAAACTCTTACTCATCGTGCAGGCTTTCTGCACAGTACTATGTGCAGAGCTCCTGATGTCAGTGCAGGTGGACACAGGGATCTTGTTAACACACCTCTGATAGTATAATTATGTGAATTTTTACTGAGTCTTTTATCTCCAAGAAGAGAGGTGCTTCTTGCTCGTCCTCATTTTTCCCAATATCTATCATACTAACAGAAACATATAAGCTTATGATAATTGTTTCAGAAATATATATATATATATATATATATATAGAGAGAGAGAGAGAGAGAGAGAGAGAGAGAGTAATATGTGGAGTATAATTTCTGAAATGTTCTGAAAGATATGACATAAGACATTCATCTTCTTGAATATCTTAGCCTTCAGGTGAGTTCATTATTCATTCACAAGTTACTACAAGTTACTACAGTTAGTCTTTAGTGATACCTAAATCATCTCCTTTTGTAGCTGGCATTTTAAAGTTGAGGAAAGAGGTAACAAGAAAGAAGGATCCAAGAACAGAGCACAGTTCCTGCTGACTGCACTCCATTAATTGCCATATTGGTCCATTTCTCTCTATGCAACCAGGTTTATCTCATGAATTAAAAACAAAAACAAAAGCAAAAACAAACAAACAAAAAACCCCCACAGCATTATTTTTATATAAGAACCAGAAGTTTGTAATCCAAGATGCAAAAATACTAAAACAAAATTTATTGCTGAAATGTCACCTCCTGAAGCTCAGGTAAACCTCACAGAAGTGATGGCCTTTATTTGCTTGAAAATATTAAATATAGAATCCACTCAGTACCCCCTCTCCAATTCTTGCTCCAAAGTCTATTGTCACTGTTGTCAATCACAGCTGCTCCATCTCTCACCCACGCACATCTAGATTGAATGTACCTGTATGACTTTCAGCTACAGGAGCCATAATAATAGGGAATTTAGAGGAAAAAATCTCCCCCATTGAATATCTAAACCCAGCAAAATAGTGATTTAAAAACAACAGACAGAGGAGGTGATGATTATATTAATCCTATTGGTGAATATAGTGATCATCTCTATAAAAAGATGTTTTTAAAATTTTCTTGTCAGTTACAAGAGCAATGGAATGCAATGAGTTCATGATTTCATTGTCTTCCATGTTTACTCAGCCAACACTAATGTACCATGGGAAGTTTCCAGGACATAGCAATGGACGGATCTGGCCCTTGACTTCAGATGTCTCTGTCTGCTAGGTAGACGGGTGGTTTGCAAATTACTGAAGATGTAGCCATCTCATCCTGCAGGTGCTGGGAGGAAACCTGCAGTTGTGCGGACAATAAACTGAGTGTTCAGGCAAGGACACCTGCCTGAATGAAGGGGACTTGTCCTTAGGAAAGTAGATTAGCCAGACCTCTGCAGAGAGACAGGATCAACAGAAGGCAGATAGATAGACAGACAGACAGACAGATAGATAGATGGATATATCTATGAGAGAGAGATTATATCTTTGAGAGAGAGATTTCAAAGCATTGGCTCACATAATTGTGGTGGGTTGTTACGATCCAAATTTGGAAATATGTATTAGTCTGCTTTCTCACACATAGACACACACACACACACACACACACACATTCTCATATGTACACCAGACTAGGAGACTTAACAGAAATTTATTTCTGTTTATGAGGGTGACAGGTCCAAGCTCGAAGTCTTGACAGTTTTAGTCTCTTCTGAGGCCATTCGCAGTGATTTGCAGGTGGCTCCAAGTCACTTGAGGACTTATTAGGTTCACATTTGGTCTTTTTTTCTGTGTCAACCATTTCTGGTCCCTTTTTGCTTTGTTTTTTGTCTTTTTTTTTTTTTTTTTGTACCAGGAATCAAACCCAAGGCCTCACTCTTGCCAGGCTGGCACTGTGCTGCTGAGCTACTTCCCCTGTCCAACCACCTCCCTAGCCCTCTGATGTCACTTCGTGTATCCAAATTTCTTCTTCCCAGAAAGGTGCCAGTTAATCTGTATTAGGATTCCTTATGGTTTCACCTTAACTTGCTCATCTCTTGGGAGGCCCTATTTCCACATACAGTTATATTGTAAAGTAGTGGGGATTAGGCCCTTCACATATGAATGGGGGACAGGATATATAATTTGGCTCATAATACATTGAAACTGATGAGTAGTGAAGATCTTCCAGGTGGCAAGAAGATGGAAAAAAAGAGTCCTTTTCCAGAGAAAATAAACCTAAAATATCTATGAGGCCTGGCTCGCTCACTCTTCCTCTGAGTTATATTAACCCACACAAACCTGACAACAGGCTTAATGTAGCTAAGCAAGCGTGGAGTGGTGGAAGGAGACCATCATTGCTCTTGTCTTTGATGAGGTAAAAGGGAGGTGAAGGAGCTCACCCAAGATCATGCGGTCAGGAAGCCAGGGTTTGGGCCTCAGAGGCCTGGCTGCAACCATAGTGCTGGAATGTCAGCTTGCAGGTACAGCCGAGGTCAGCAGGGCAGGGGTGAGAAAGCACTAGCGGAGACACAGCTGGAGATGAGGACACACACAAATTCCGGGACTTCCAGGCTTCCAGAAGGAAACTGGATGCCATCCGGAGATCAGTGAGGATTCTCTGAAGGAGTTAAGAGTGGTGGAGTGGCAGGATTAGAAGATTCCTCTTACTAGTGTTTGCAGAATGGATTATTTGGAGACAAGAATGTCAGGAACGTGACCGAAAAAGAGAATTCCACAGTTGTCTAATGAGAGGGGAGATTAACAATAGAAACAGAAATAAATAAAAGTCCCAGATGTACCTTAATGGTAGAAGAAAGAGATTTGGTAATTGACTAAATATTGGGAGATGAGTTTAAAACATGATGGCGACATGACTAATTGTATACAAAATTTAATGTATATCATCGTGCTAAACGTTTTTTGAACCATAAAGCATCTTGGTGATGACAAATAATATAAGAGCCTAAATAGATTTCTATTGTCTCAGTTAAATGATTTGTGTTATTAGTTCCCTCCTTTTGCCTCCTCTGCTTTTCCTTTAAGAAAAAGAAAGAGAATGTGTCACACAAATGTCAGATTAATGCACAGGCTTGGCTAATTGGCTCATCCCCAGTTCAGTCCCCAAAGTTTCTGTACATGAACTTTTTAAAACACAGTACAGTGCTGGGAGTAGTGGGGCACTCCTATAATACCAGTACTCAGGAGGCTGAGGCAGGAGGATCGCGATGAGTTTGAGGCCAGCCTGGGCTGCATAGTGAGTCCAGGACAACCTAAACTGCAGTCAAGAGCCAGTCTTTCTAAATCAAACAAATAACATCTACAGAATGCAGAGATATAAATGAGTCCACTTACAGTGATACATTTAGCTCCAAGATGTGTTATCTGAGCCAATATATTCATAGATAAACTGTCTTCTTCTGAAGTATATTTTATTACCAGTAAGAAGAAGTTTGGGGCTCATCATGAGGAACTGAGTGGACACAGTGAGGTTTGTCACAGGCACAAGCTCTATGGGCACTTGGCAAATTCTCAGTGTTCACGGTGTGGTGAGCGCCAGGTGAATCTACTCCAGGGCCAATTCCAAACTCTGCTTTGCAGCCAAGCTTTCATTTTGCTAGTTTTGCCAGCACTCTGCTGACTCTGGTGACCCTGTACCAGTTCTTTGGTGAGAACTGTTTCTGTTTCTATTGTTAATCTCCCCTCTCATGACAAAGATTTGTGCTTGGCAAAAATAATTTTCTAAAAATAATGTTAAGCAGAAAGAAAAGCAACTGATAATAAAATAAAAATTGTGCCAAAGATGAAAGAACAAGTGGAATAGAGGCTCCCTGCTTCTCCCCCACTGCAGTCCATGAATACTCTGGCTCAAGTATTCTCAGGCAGGACTGTGTGCTGCTCCTTCAGGCTGACCCGACCCTAGGCCCCTCCTGTGTCCATAACCTTACATGTGGCATTTCCTGTAGCAGATGGCTCAAAACCCCCCTGGCCCTGGGAGGCCTACGGCAAGTACTAATGCTTCTAGGTAGCCCCTCCTTACTCTTATCACTGCCCATCTTAATTCCTCTGGCCTACTGCACCTTGCCTTCACTCGCCATGATAATTACGGGTAGCACATGGGCATAGCATTAAATACCATCCTGCAGTGAGGAAGTTATTGCCTTTTCAAGTCTTCAATCTCCATCTTTAAATCAAGGAAAAAAAGTTTGAGTTTTGTGCCAATGTCTTCATCAGCTCTATGATACATGCAAGTCACCCCCTCCCCTTTTCAATAAAGAGAGAACAGGCTTTGGGCTTAAAGCTTTGACAGCAAACAGTGTCTAGCTGGAATTTAATAACATCATTTTATTTTTCACGTACTTTCTTTTCATGGTCGGAGATAGCTGTGTTCCACTTATGTTTGTGCTGCAGATCTTTCTTTAGAAATAAATGTATTTGAATAAAAAAAGGAATTAATGGGAGATGATAACTGATAGTAGAGGAGCTAGGAAAATGTAACAAACAGTGTGAATGACTGAAATGTAAGAAACACACATATAATATGTATAATGGTGCAAATAAGCAGTTTTCTTCCTTCACGTGTAACAGAGACCCAAAAAGTATGTAAAAAAAATACAGTGTGGGCCACATGCAGACTGATTATGAGAGCAAAAATTTTATATTCGCAGTACTTTGTGCATGTGCTTTAATTTTTTTCTTTTACCTTTGAATTCCCAGTCAACTGTGATCCAAACACCATGTGCAGGAAAAACAAGATTGGCCAACTTGCCATCCCTGCTGATGTTCCTGCTTGAACTTTATGAAGTTTAGGAGTATTATACTTTTATGACAATTTCACTATGCATTTTTCACCTTCAGTTTTTAAAGGGGATATGCAATAAAATAGCATGAACACTGTAAAACAGATGGTAAAAAGGCAGAATCTAAACCAGTGGCCACACTGATAGCTTAAAAGTTGCCTTTGAGAATACCTTTTTTGAATATTTGATATGCAAATATTGAAACAAAAGTTGTGTAAAAGGACCAATGTGTGGAGTGCAGAATTTAACATTAAAGGGAAATTGAACTTTTTAGTGTTAACATTATGGCTTTATGTAATATGCTCACGCTGTCAGTAGAAACAGTATTAATCAAATGCTATTTTACATTATATATGAATTGATTTGTGGTTTTACCTCCATAAAATATTAACCTTTAACGATTTAAGGACTTTTGTTATTGCTTTGACTTCCAACCCATCTGTGTTGGGGGCAGTATATCATCAAAGCATGTCTTCTTTAATACTGAGCACCTCAATTCTCATCTAGAGAATCATGCCTGGTGCAGTTCATTAGTTTGGTTAGGACTGATCCCATTTCTGGCTCCATAGTTGAACACTTGTCCCAAATGTGATAATCCAAATTTCTACATTCTATTGATCAGTGTAATTCAGTTATGAATCGGTACTCGATCCATCCAAGATGGACAAATAAGGCCTCTGGCCAGGATTTACTTGAACTATAAGGATAAAGGAATTTTCTTTCCACTGCTAAATAAGTAAGATGTAAACCTTGAGGTACTAGAGCTCCCCTCTAGGGAAAGGATGACCAGGAGTTTAGCAAATCCAGAGAAAAGCCGAGTCTTGAATGATAGAATAATAAAATCCAGATAACCTTTCGTGTTCCCTAGACCCAGCTATTCCTGCAGCATTACTCTTTTGACTCTTTCAGTTTTGTGAAGTGACAACCTCCCTCCCCTAACCTGCTTAGGTTTCAGCTGGTTTGGTTGGGATTTTGTGTCTTCCTTTTGAATCCATCTTCTTTAAAACGTGTCCTCTTTCCATCAAGCATCCTATCATGATACCATGTAAGAGAAATATATATCATAAATATTTATAGTTTTGTATATTTTAAGGCTCCCTAAGTTTAGAGAACAAGATGGTATAATCTATAGGGTCCTGGAATTAAGAATCTGGAGATTAAAGGCACTGTCATCTTCGGCACATTTTTATGGGGCACCCACTTTGTGTAGGTACGAGGGATGGTGAGAAAATAGACAAAGTACTAATTTAATGAAAATGATGATTGAATAGAAGGTCACATAATAGTTAAGTGATGGTATATGCAACTATGAATCAAAACTGGCTGCTAATGAGGTACAGGACTTTAAGTGATCCACTTTCTCTTTGTGGGATTCAGTTTCCTCATACGTAAAAAGAGAGTTGTACTTACAGCTTTTGCTTTTTTATTTTTCTTTCCAAAACTGCCACCATGACCAATCATAATATTTCTATTTCTTGAAGTAATTTGATGGGCCTAATTTTATACTTTCTTGTGTTTATTTGTAAATGTCTCTCTGCACAATTCTGAGAGCTGTGCAGTGTTCTTTTTTGTTCAGGTTTCCCCGAAAGGAGCTACCGCTCCATGGGATTTGGACTCCTATCCCATACTCTTGAAGCCTTCACCTGAAAGAGCTATCTGACGCTATTGTCCCTGTCTGTGAGCTTTCTCTGACATCAGTGACAGTCTATCTGCTCAGTCACCTTTCATTTGGTGAAAGTTTCTGTTATCACTGAACCTTAGCTAAACTGAGATGCGTTTATTCCCCCCCTCCTGCAGCACCTCAGGTAATCACCTTATTTATCACCATCTCTGATCTTGCCTGTCACTTTCTACAAGTTTCAGAATCCTCAGAACTCTTCTCCCAGTGGAAATGGTCTCATTGGCGTGATTATTGCTGTTTTTAAAGTGATATCATACATACAACTGGGATCTGAGGAGCAAATAACATCCTTTTGGTTTTCATATGGTGCTTATGGACCTTATTTCCATATCTGTATATTGTCTTAATCAAGATTTATTGAGAATGTACTATGTGACAGTGAATATCTTGTTTTCTCTGGTAGGAGTATAGGAAAACTGAACTTTATTTCTGGCAACTACCAATTATCCTGGGATAACTTCCAGGCTACTGGGAAATCAGGTTTTGGGAAAAATGTATCTTTTAGTTTTTCCAAAATGTCTTTTGAAAAATGAGTATGAGTCCTCTGAGAATGATTCCTCAAGAAGCAATTCGGATCATGGGTAAATGACAAATCACGAATGCTGCTGTTCATCCATTCACGGTACCTGCTCATTTTAGGCTGATGCCATTTGGATGGTTCACCAAAGACATTAAACCTCAACTTCGTTCCCAAATGACACTGCTTAGGCGGACTATACTTTTGGGATCTGCAGAACCAACAGTGGATTTTGTGTAATCCCACAACGATCCATTTGCCGACTAAGTCACATGGATGTCATCATGTTTGCTTTTACAATGCATGTTGGAATCAGTTCTGGGCTCCTGTGACCATGATATCTTAGAGATGTTTTCTAAGGCTGGAGATTACATCTTATTTTTCTAAATCTTCCAGCATCTCGCTCACTGTTTTGCACGCAGTGAGTGTCCAGTGAAATGTTTTGACAATTGGATTTTGAATCAGTTACTTTCTTGGATAGCTGTTGACAATTTCCCAGCTCCTTGATAAAGTAAAAGCTTATGTTAGTCATTGAATTTCTATCAAAGGCATTGCAAACTGGTTATTGATTTTTTTTAAAGAGTGAAATAAATCTACCATTTGATACTTACTCTTGCACTAAAATATGAGCTAAGACAGCCAGATAGAATTCAGTCACATGAAATCTTTATGAAATTAATAATAATAAAAATAAGAGAACAAAAAAATCACCAAAAGATTTGCTTAATGCTAAACTACAGCTAATTATACTGTCTTGGGAAAGTCTAGCATCTTGTCTATAATTGTGGAAGAATTTTAGGAGCAAATTCCTCATGCTTTTCCTGTCATTCTGTTTTCTCATTCACCTTTGCTACCCTAGACTTGTCACACTTTGTATCAGACATTCAGCATGAGGTTCAATCTTTTAGTTTCCTCCAAAAATGCATTTACACAGAATCATTTGATGATTTTAGTGACATTATTAAAGAACTGGTATCATCCACAGAGAGTTGCAGGGAAAGGGTACACTCACTACCTTGCTGGATACACCCACCCCCTTTCTTTTCTTTTCCTTTCTTTTCCTCTTTTATCCTTCAGTAGAGAAACCACTTAATCTTTCCTCTCATCTCATAGCCAGCTCTTGCACTTACACTCTTTTTCTCTTTAATCCAAAGCACTTTTCCAACAGTCTCCATAAGAGTATTGGTAAAATAAAAACATCTTCATCTTATGGCACAGAAAATGGATTTCCTATATTTCACACAGATTTCAAGTGAACTTGCTGTTATTGGATACACCACTTCCTCAAAGGACAATGCACTAGGGAGGAAGGGGAACTTGCAGACGGGTTGAAACACCACAATAAAGAGCAGATGAAGGGGCTAATCTTCAGTACCCTTGCTCCAAAAGAAAACTACTCTACAGTTGCCTTGTTTCTAGCTTGGAGCACGTGCCTTAGCTTTGCTGGGAATGCCTCAGTCTGCCCTACCTGCACATTGGCAGAGAAGATGGAAGTTTTCCTGGAAGAGTTCTATACTGGGTTGGCAACAATGGCTGTATGGGGTAGACTGTGTTGAAATAAATGCAGCACTGGAAAGATCTTTCCAGTCAGAAATGGTGTAGAGCCTCAAATTTGAAGGCTGTCTGCCAGAAGTTTTATGGTGTACAAGGGGAGGAATTTCTAATTTCTAGTTTCTGCAGGATGAATGATATGAGGGTACTTCATAAAGACCAGGAGACATTGATGCTCTCACAAGAGTGGTACATGTCTATGCTTGAGCTCAGTCAGCTGTCTTGGTGCTTGTGACAGAAACACTGGTGCTGGGCTGATGCTCCTCAGTGACCGACTTTGATGGGAGGCTCACTCCCAACTGCAGTGTAGCACTGCTGCAGTAGCTTGCTGGAAGCGTAGAGTAAACTAGCCCCCCCCCAAAAAAAACCCAACCATCCAAACATGCAGGGAGTAGGGGAGTGGTAGAGAATCACTGTCCCTGACTCAGGGAAATGTGGGGCCATTGTAGTCACTGGATTCCAGGTGTAACCAAAGAATATGTTAGATAATGAAAATACCAAGGTTAAAATGTTTAACCCAGGGGCCAGCAGACTATGACCTATAGGCCAAATTTGGTTGTGACCTATTTTTGCATAACCTGCAACCTAAGAATGATGTTTATTTATTTATTTATTTTTTTTGTTCTGGGGATTGAGCTCATGACCTCACAGTTACCAGGTAAGTCCTTGAGCCACTAAGCTAAATCCCAGGCTTGATGTTTACATTTTTAGAGGATTGTAAAAAAAACCAAAACCAAAACCAAGACTACATGACAGCAAATGTGTATGGACTGTGAAGCTTAAAATATTTACTATCTGGTCCCTTACGGGAAAGTTTGCTAAGACCTGCTGTGGATCAGCCATATGCAATCTTGACTATACAGGATCACCGTGTGTTTATTAACCTCACTCACTGGATACGGCAACATGCAACTACTAATTTTTCTCCAAAGCCAAAATGACCATGAGAGGTAATCATTTTAATCCATGCAGAGCATCAAGGTACCTATGACAGCAAAAGCAAAGAATCTCATGAAAGAGGACTTTGGAGATGACTTCAAGAAGTGGAGGGAATCCATGGGATACACGTGGTTAAAGGAAAGGGGAGTATTTTGAGGGACATTAGTGGCAATGTGTCTTTTATTGTAATACATTTTTAAAAGCTTAAATATTCGCCATATTGATTAAATACCCTAACGATGTTTAATTAAATACCCTAGCGATGTTTAATTGTTGAGAAGGACATAGACCAACATTTTGAAGGATGCTCATTACAGGACTGTTAAGTTTACACTGGGTTAATCACAGCTGCAATTTCAGGGTTGTCTGTGGCAGGACTGAGGGAGAGAAGGGCTCCAAGAAAAGTCCTATCTTGCCCAGGAAAAGGTCCATTGAAAAAATTACACTAAAGCTAATATTTAAAAATTACACTAAAGCTAATATTTATTGAGCGTTGCTGTATTTGCTAAACAATTTATATACATTTATATACATTTTATATACATTATATACATTTTCACATTGATTTTTGTTAGCAACTCTATAAAATAAATTGTCATGTGGTAAATGAGGCTTAAGAATGTAAAGTAATCCATTCAATATTATCTAGCTTTTCAGTGAGTAGCAGATCTGGGGTTTGAACTTGAATATGCTTCACTGTTAAGCCGCTCCTGAATAGAACCAGTAGTAACTGGATGTATTACTGAACCTACCTAGAACCACAGATGCTGGGAATGTGGGGGCTTCTGAGAATGGCAGGCACCTGGATTTAAGCCCCTCAATTGTCCAAGCTATTTCTCTGGTTTCCAGGCCTATCGGGCCACACACAGGACTCTACCCGCTCAGCCTGCAGAACACCATGGAAGGCATTCAGGTGCTCACCAGAATGGTGACAGCCAGCAGCACACAAAACCTTAATTATGCCGTTTGGATTTATCCAAAGCAGAGGCTCTGGTTTTGTTAAACATTTTTGGGGGACAACAGAGCCTAAGAAGATTAATGAACTCACTTGCTGAGGGTCACACAGATTCTAGAGAGGTGTTATCTAAGGCCCATAGTCTTTTTGTGATAAGCATCACTGCCTTGCCTGTATGTGGACCAGCCTGATTCTGAGAAGTCCTTCTTACCTTTTTCCACCCATTTCTCTGGAAATCCATCAGGGGCTTTTATAATAAAGAGGACAGCCCAGGGATTCCTGGGGCCTCCTCATGAGGTCTGGGTATGAGCTGTCCCCTCTCAGCTGTGCCCTGGTCTCTGTTGAAGCTTTTTTTCCCCTTCAGGAGGCCCAACTGCTGCCACATTGTCAATTGCTAGCTGGTTACCATGGAAACAGGTCTCAAGAGGGATCTGCTTTTCTCCCTTCTTGAATGAGGAGGAGTAGAGGGCTTTGTAAGGGGCAGCACTTCCCCCTTTGTGGACAGGAGAAGGACTAGCTTTGGGTGATGGGTTTATGCAATTTTACCTAACAAACTCATTCTTTGTTAGCAAAAGAATGCCAAATTTTCATCCTGGAAAAAAATTGTCCTTATTTGAAGAACATATTCATTCTTTCTTGATGGTTAAAATACCTTCTTTTTAAGGAAATGATTATGACAGTAGAGGAATATTTTAAAAGATGTCATCTCATGCTACATAAAAAGTTTGTTGATAATCACAAGACGGATGAATCTCACAATCATGCTGAAAGAAACCTTGTGAAAAAGAATACATCCTGCAAGATTCTGTTTATATAAAATTCCAGAAAGTGTAGACTAATCTAGAGTGACAGGAAGGAGATCAGATCAATGGTTGCTAGGGGGTGGGGTAGACAGAGGGATGGATTGTAAAGGATATGAGGAAATTTTGGAGGGATGTGATAATGTTGTTCTGATTGAGGTGGTTACTTTGCAGGTGTATACGTATTTCAAAACTGCTCAAATGGTATACTTTCAATCCACTCAGTTTAGTGTACTTTAATTAGACCTCAACAAATTTGAAACAAGGTACCAACCTTTTGTTGGTCCTTCAAGTTTTAGCTTTTGCAATTTAAGCAACTTAGGGAAAAGCAAAGTCTGCCAAGCCTAGAATTCTAAATGCAACAAGTCTGGATATGGTAATAAGGGATTGTGGTTTGCATGTATTGTCCTCCTTAGTCCCACCCTATCACCAAGTCCCTCACTATGGTTTGAGTATGATTTGTCCCCTCAGATTCCTGCAGGAGTTTAAACTCCACAATCTCAAGTTAAAGGTATTAAGATGGTAAAAGTTTGATCTGACTATAGTGGGTAGAAATAGAGGCTTTGGGAAGGCATGAGATCAGATTAGGTATTTACAGTGGCAATGCCATGATTGAACTGTGCTGGCTTTACAAGGAGAAGGAGAGAGACCACACAGACAGAGGTCCACACGTGCTTACACCATCATCTGACATAACCAGCAAGGCTGGCTTGCAACAGCCTGTGATACCCTTTTTGGACCTCATATCACCAAATTATGAGATAAAAAGGAACATGATTTTATTTACAAACTCACCTGCTTTGGTTATTTTGCTATAGCAACAAAAATGCCTAATATAATTCTTATTATATGAGATTCCATAAGCTAATTGGCACTAAGGTATCTAAAGGCTAAATAAGGAAGGTCTCAAAAGAATATTTACATTTTATAAAGAATTCCTAAGGGCTTTGGATGTGACTCATGGTAGAGAACTTAGCCAGTATGTACGAGGTTCTGGATTTCATCCTTAGTACTTAAAACTTGGGCATGGGTCTAGTTCATTCTGAAATTGTTAACTTCCAGTGGTGGAATTTTAAGCCTCCTGGTGCCTACTCAAAGTAGTACTTTAAGAGTCTATTTGACCACTTTTGTCATGGACTGGCATTAGTGATTCCTGTTATGTTTCTAGAGCCTGTGTTCAGGTTTATCATACTTAACATTTCTGTTTTAGTAGTTATCAATCTGCATGGAGTTTTAAAGTCTTCATATGAATATATGTTACATACATATGTTTATATACAGTCATGACCCACCTAATTATGTTTCAGAAAATGACAGATGTATGTACAGTGGTGGTCCCATAAAACAATATAATCCAGTGACTTCATAGCCATTTTATTTTGTGTAAGTACACTGTGATATTCATACAACAAAGTTACCTAATTATGTGCTTCTTGGATTGAATCCCTATTCACAAACACAAACAGATATGCATTTATATATTTATTTATATTTAAAATTGTGGTTTGAAATCACAAGGGGATAATCTGAACAGACAAAACACTGAGTCAAAATATCTTCGCATGTTACACAGTGAATTCATTAAATACCAAAATAAACCTCATCACCTACTGTGTACTCAGACGTAGTCTGGGGACTAGGAATATAAACGAAAATAAAGCATAGGCCCTAACTCGGAGGTGCTAGCTGTGCAGTAGGGAATTTAGCTGAGTAAGTGAGCCAGAGGGGTACACTAAGTTCTTGTGGAGGAGAGATGCCTCAGGCCTTCCGGTAGTAAGGAATCACGGAGAGTCACTGATGGTGCTGAAGGTGAAGGACCACAGAGAAGTCAGCAGTGAGGTGTGATGCTTTTGTGAGACTGCAAGAATTATTCTGGAAAGTGAGGTGGGTCTTGGAGAGATGTTTTGGAACAAGATTATGATGTGCATGTTTATGATTCAAAAAGGAGGTCATCTGGCCCAGTGGGCAGCCTTTGTGAAGTTTCTGACTGGAAAGTAGACAAACAAAAACTGAATTTGGAAGGATCATGTAGGTGCTGTAAACTTATTTATGTGTACAGAGGGTAGCAGTTGAAAATCACCTTGTCTATCCAGTGAAACGCAGTGATACTAGAGCAGGGATGAACACCCAGGATAGATTTGAAAAGAAGATAAAATCATCAGGACTAGATTCAGTAGTTGGATTGGATTTGAAAGGGTGAAGCATAGAGGAGGGAAAGTGAGGAGTGATGCCCAAAGCTTGGCCTTAGGTAGGATTACTTACTGCCTAAGTGGTTTAGGTTTGACTAAGTTTAGAGAACATCATGAGACCCGTGGAGTGTGAGATGTCAGGAATGCATCTGGATTTAGGATATGGAAAGTGGGTTCAGCCTGGAGGTATTTAGCATATTGGTGGGACTTGAAACCGTTGGCAGAGGGCAGAACAGCAAATGTGTATTGAATTAAACTTCTTGGAAGTTTAATCAAGACTTTTCCATTTTTATAAGTGACTCTGCTTACACAATGGGGAAGGAAGTACCTAATTAGTGGCAGGTACAACTAATGAGAACCAATTCTTTGTGTCTGGTAGGGATAGAAACATGACATTTGTATTAGAAATACCAAAATTTCAATCCTTCAATTTTTATCTGATTTTACCTTTTTAGACAACATTCCCACATTATGGTTCCCATTGTACGTGGTACACACTTCCAAGAAAGTACTTTTTAACCTTGAGTAATATTATATATTTATGTATCGGGCATCCTCCTCAACCCTTGTATTAAGACCCTAAAGCCAGGCACCAGCATGATTTATTTAAATTTGTGCATACAGTAAAGGATCAGTGTGCTAAACTGAGTGTTTCCTCTCCATAGTTTCCATGTTGAGTTTTGTAACAAATTACTTGTGAATTCCCCATTGACATTTGTGTATTAATGAGTGCAAATTCATTAATGGAGAGGTATTCATACCCCACTGAAAAGAGATTTTTACTCATTGCCACATAAGGAAGAAATAAAGGGTTGTTTTATTATGTTGAATGCTGGGGAAGTATTCATGCCCCACTGAAAGGAGAATTTTACTCATTGGTATATAAGGGAGAAATAAAGGGTTGCTGTATAACGTGTTGAATACTAAATCTGTAGATGTGTCCTTGTTGCTTATTATCATCTAAACCACTGGCCAGATGTTCCTCTTGGTTTTGTACAAACACCCAGGGGATCCCTTTTAATTTGGTTCATGGACTCTGTGATCTTCCTTGGCTTGCCAGACTGAATCTTTATTCTCCAAAATCACCTAGGAAAGGTAAGTAGCTTCAGGTCTCTTTGTTTTGTTGAAGTGCTAAGATAAACCAATCGAATCAGGACATTGTCCATCTGTGTTCATGTCTTAATTTTGAGTCAGCTGTTGTGTTTACAGTCTGCATTAATTTAGGGCAGCATAAAAATGGTTTGTGTTTGATGGGTGAGTTTCATTACGAGCAGAATTTCTACATGGATTTTTTTACTCATTTAACAGTGGAGAATATGCCATTATTTTATGAGCACTACTGATAAATCATTTGACAAATACGTCTCGGCCCTTTAAAATAATTTTGATTTCCTGTGATTTCAATTGTCTCTGCATTTTTTCTTGTAAATAGTTGAAGAGTAAGCACATTTTCAAAGAGCTGTAGGGAGGCTAAGATGCCAGTTGCATTTTAACGATATAGGGCATTATCGTTCCTACTGTAGCCAATTCTCTTTTAAATCATTGCAGTTTCTGCTCTAGCTTCCAGCTATAGAATTCTTTTCAAGCTGGCAGTGAACTTGGCAGGTTGCCAGAAGAAATATAAAGGTGTTTTGGTCCACCAAAGTATTTTGAGTGGTTCTTAGTGATACAGTTTTCTTTAGTACATCTGCAAAACATTTTTCTGAAGTGAATTTTCATGTGAAAAGCCTCCTTAATCATCACCAGTATTGTTTATTTCAATGCAGTTATTTAAGTGCCCCCCTGGGTGCCTACAAAATAAACAAGAGAATCTTCTAAAGAGTTTTAAAAGTGGCAGGTGCTGAGGCTGTGCCCTATTCACTTAGTTTGCAATGACATTTTTGTGCTAATCTATAGACAAACAAGAGACAGGTGACACACCAAATCAAGTACAATGCACAAGAGAAGACGGTGTCAGCCAATGAGGTCAGCTCTAGATAAGATGCTTTTGAGGCACATACATGCAGAAAGCAACTACTTTTTAACTCTCTCGTTGTTTGCGTTCAGGCTGTAAAACTTTGATGTTTAAACTTGAGATGTTAACTAAGTTTTTGATTCTAAATGAAAACAAAAGATGATTGAACATTAAAATACCTACATCCATGTACCTGTGTTGTACACATTAATATATATATATATATATATTTATATACATTTGCATTTAAGGTCAACGAGCACTATCATTAAAATTAAAACATGAAAATAATCATTTATTTTGGCTGTGAGGTCATTCTAGGTTTGTTGTATTTTCACAATATACCACTGTATTTGCAAGCCAAACACAAACACATGTGATGGAATTTAAGAAATAAATAATTAAATCTATTTTATATTCTTTCCTTTTTATTGACTGCCATGGGTAGGTAAACATATGCTACTAGTGGACTTTTTAGAAAGTTGAATTAATCATCAATTTAGAGATACTTGAAGGGGAGTTGATTATATTAAACTTTAATTCAGACAGATTATTAACCATTGCCCTTCCATTTCGCTTTAAAAGCAATATTAATAATACATTGGTGACAAGTTTTGTGACTATTTAAAGAGCTTAATTCTTTCATGACATAAAGCAAATCAGTTATAAGTGCTGTCATAACGAATGCACCAGATCTATAAAATCATGAAAATATTCCACAGTGCCAAAGGCTAGAGTTTTTTGGGTATTTGTATGTTGCTTAGGGAAAGCTGAAAGTTTGGCTTACAATCCTGTTTAAAAAAGAACCAAATGATAGCATTTTATCCAGACCTTTTCTGTTAAGAATCCTTGGTAAGATCCATTTTGATTACCGTGATCAAACAAGAAGCGCTTGCTCTGCCATTGGTTACCTCTTCCGTGTCAGTTAATTTGGAGCCATTGGTCTAATTGTTTGGGCCCAGCTACTTCTAAGGCAATCAGCCTTAGTTTACAAAAAATATATAGTTTACCAAGTGGCTAAAAGAAGGAGACATATATTTCTTTGTTGTAAATATAGCAGTTCATGAATTTAATAAGCAAAGGAAACTTAGATATTGTTTTTGTGGTATTGAAAAAATATGGACTTTAATAACATCGAATTGAGAATCCATGAAGCAAACATGTACTTCATCAGATTAGGTTTGAAATTTGTGATGGAGAAGAGTCTTCTTAGCAGATTAAAAACCGTTGCCTGTTGATCAGCAGCAGTTACAGGAAAGGGCCTCTTGCTATCACTGGGAGGTTATGTTCTGAGTATCGTATTACCAGGAATCTCTCAGCCAACTAGGTTATAAGTCATTTGAGGGAAAAGAATTGCCTGTTGACCAGTCTGACTCAAGACTGTACAATGGAAGTGTTTAGTTTTCAAATTTGTAGTATGCTGATTTTCTTATGAGCACATTTATGAATTTTTCCATCAAAGAATGGCTCTGGATGAATCGAGACAGTCATTTTTGAACCTTAGCTTCTAGATTCTCTCTCACCTCCAATATTCACACCTATCAGAGGATGAGTGTTAAGCAGGGAGAAACTCAATGAAATGATATTTGTAGAAATAAATGCATTATGGGAATACAATATATTGTCTGAGAAGGGAATGTTATGGTAAATATGTTGCAAGCCTTTTAAAAAAATGGAACGATTGCAGTGAGTGTGTCAGTTATTATTTCTCATTGCTGAGACATAATACCTAACCTGTATAATTCTAAAGGAGGAAAGTTTATTTTTGCTCACAGTATGTGGAGTTTTAGTTGTCAGCTAGCTCCAAGGCAGGGTGGCATGGTGGAGGTTGGTAGAGAAAAAAGTGTTCATGGTGTGAGAATGGGAAGCAGAGAGAGATCTAGGCCATGCCCATAGTGAATCGCCTATTCTTACCAGGCTCCCAAACACCACATCCAGCTATAAGCCCATCAATGGACTGACTAATCCAGTGATGAGTGTTACATATCCATGATCCAGTCACCTCCCCAAAACCCCACTTATGAGCATATGAGGCTTGTGGGGGATATCTAGATATAAACCATAACAATCAGATGCAATTTGTTGGTGATATATAAGTATTATAAAGAGGTAATACCTCATGTTAAGAGGAAAAGATTGGGCAGTGGGTCTGTTTGGTAATTTGGTGAAATCTAGGATTTCTGTGTGCACATGCAACTATGTTGACTATACATACATACATACAAAGAAAAAAACCCATCTGGATGATAAAACCTTAGTGGAAATCCAAGATTCCAGTGAAGGAAGTCCACCTATCCAGGGACTGTGGACACTAGGCTGAAAACTATATTAAAGCATGTGTGATTTTGCCAATACATAGTGTTTTTTAGTGGGAGAGTGATGTTAAATTTTGCTTTTGCATAGGAAAACTTTGTTACTTTTATGACCAGCAAAGCGGGGGGAAAAAGAAACAACTCTTTGAATTATATATTGATGTGACCAAGACAGCTTACAATTCTATAATCCTTTCTATTTCTGAAACCAAATTTCTATCTACATCTTTGTGTTGCAAAGAGCAAGTATTGAAGTATTATCTTCACTTTGCAGGAGAATAAACAAATGTGGGAACTGAGTGCCTGCCTTAGACCAAAGATCCCTAACCTTGTACTATTGCTGCTACTTTACCCTGACTAGAGCTTTCTTTGAATCAGAATCAAATCTTTGTCAACCTTGATTCTCTTTCTTACTTTTCAAGCACTTAAAGTAGGCCTATGGTTTTGGTATAACTCATTTATATTCTTCCCTATGATCTCTGAGTAGATGATATTGATTTTATGTTTTAGATAGGCTGGTTTTTGGGCAGTTTATATAGCCAAAGAAAACATACCCTTTTCACCCTTGATAAGAAATTTGCCATTATTTACCCTCCATAGCTTCTTTTAAATGCTGTCAGAATCCTCCCAAACTGAGCCTGCAATTCCTTTGTTGTTCAATCAATTGTTACACTTCAAAATGCTACTTAAAATATCCAAATAATTGAAACGTTATGTTCCACGTGATAACTGCAGCCATTTCTTAGGGAAATACTAGTGCTGCTAAGAACTGGTGTTCCTTGACTCTTTCATTAGCATAGTATTGAAGGGAACCAGTCTAGAAAAGTAGTCAGAATATTCATGAAAAAAACCCCGGTTTTTAATTTTTTAAGATGCTTTTTCTGTTGCTTAATGTTGTCAGCTTGATTGGATTGAGACCCCAAGTTGATCAGAAAAGTACACTTCTAGGTGTGCCTGGGTCAGCTATGAAGTGTGACTGTGGAGACTGTATCTGGTCCCTGGCCTCTTTTTCTCTGGAATCTGCTTTCTGCTTCCCAGATTCCATGAGGTGAGTAGCTTTCCTCCACCATGCTCTTGATATATTTTTTTAGCTTGCAGCCAGCTGACCTTGGACCTAAATCCCTGAAACCATGAGCCAAAATAAACTTCTTCTGTAAGTTGCTGGTATCAGGGGTTCTGTTGCAGCAGTGAGAAGCTGACCAACGTACTCTTCTCTTTCATTTTTTCCCAATAGTATTGCTTCAAAAGCTCTCTGTTTAAGATGGTTACTGACGCTCATTTTACAAGACCACTTCAGATTATGAGAAGTCAGATGGATGCTGTTTGTTGCCTTCTCTGAGTCCAAATCATCAGTTAGAAGAATAAAAACAAAAAAAAACCAAGCATCTAAAAGACAATTTAATTTCTCATGTGCTTATAAATAGTGCTTATAAAGTATTTCACATTTGTAAGTGTGTGTGTGTGTGTGTGTGTGTGTGTGTGTGTGTGTGTGTGTTGTGCTGGGAATCTGACTAAGAGACTTGAAAACACTAGGTGAGTACTCTAGCACTGTGCCATACCCTAGCTCTCATTTCCAATTTCATTTTATCTTTATTGATGGGATCATTAAACAGGAAGTTGGAATCACGTTACAGATGGGACAACTGAGGCTGAGAAAGATACACCAGCTAAACTGAATCCAAGGTATTCTTATTTCCAGCCTTTCTGATGGTGTTGGAATCACCAGTCCATTTTATTGACATGACTGTTGCTAGGAAGGGCCAATGAAATTGGTTCTTATGTTATACCTGTTTCTTCTGACCCTCCTGCGTCCTTGTAGGCAGCACCTCAATTGACTTTCAAGACTCAGGTAACCAATTTTCTTGCTGTTTGCTTATGAGCACTCATTCTGAAGTACATGAAACTGGGCTTAGACCTTTAGACAGATCCCCAGGGGATGACTTATGTGTGCAATAGTGAAAGTCGATTTAACAAAACCATTAATTTGAGTTTCTGGGAATAAACAGTAGCTGTCACCCGCCATCAGAAAAAACACAGATAGTGCTTTGTAATCCAAATTGCAAAGTGCCTGAGAATACGACTGAATCAAGGAAAATAACTTTGGTGGTTGTTCAAGTCTGTGTATTGTTTTAACTTTCTGGCCAGGATGGTTCATTTCAGTGTGGTTTTCAGAAAACTAGATATTGGGTTGTGCCTGCCACATTTCATCAGTCATGCTGCATTACGTGCATTAGGAGGCCCTATGAATTCTTTTGGTCTCAGATTTACTGCAAGATGAGGCAGAAATCCATTTATGAATCCAAGGAAAGAGACTGTTAAAGATAGTCCCCCTTCACCAGGGGAGACAGCCTTGCCTTTTTCTTACTATTCTTTTTCCACAATCCTCATGCCAAACTCCATCCCTCCCCCCAAATAAAAAGATGTACAATTCTAGTAAAGCTAAATTCAAATAAAGAGAAACTTTTTTTCAAAGCTACATGGCTGGTCTTAAAATTTCTTTATTCTTTTTAAACAATTCACGGTGGGTAACACTGCTATGATGAGCATAAAAAAGCAACTTCAATATCAGTGATGAGCCCACAAGAGAACATCTGCTGATATTCTCATGCCCGGAGTCTGTGCTGCTGTCTAAGCTGTGTCCATTGACTTTCTGCTTTGAAATTATTAAAAATACATAGCATAGGATATTTCAAATATACACAACAATAGAAAGTTTCATGTCTGGGCCCATCATCCACATGGACATTGAACATTTGGCCTTATTTTTCAGTTGTCCTGTTTCTTACATACACTATACAATTTATAGGTATACCTTTATGCTATTACTAACCTTCCATGTGTGTATATACATACACACAAATATACATACCCACACTTACATATGTATGTATAAATACACATGTACATTGTATATAATGCATATGTTCATATAATTAGTGATCATCTTCATCAAAGTCATTATTAACAGACATACTCTATTGGGGATGTCGGTATACACATTTGAAGTCTTAAACTTTTAATATATTATTAATAATATTTTTATGAAAAAATCTATCAAACTCTTTAAATGTCTGAAAACCTGCTCATTTTTGCCTCTTATTTAAATGAAAATTTAGCAAAATAATACATTCCAGATTGAGAAGGATTGTTTATATATAAAATTTGTTAATGTTTTTTCCTTTCCAAGTTTACACTGTTGCTCTACTTTCTCTCTCTGATGCCTCCTACTGCCAGCTTCTGGTCTGCCAATTTGCATGGGCTACATTTAGAGGGAATGAAAATTTTTAGCTACTGCGATAGGTACTCAACTTCATTTTTTTGTTTTTTGGAATTCTGCATTTATCTTTCATTTGTGTTAAGGAAATATTAGCTTTTTTTTCCTGTATTGGGATTGAACTTAGTTCTTTGCACTGAGTTCACATCCATCCCTTTTAAATATTATTTTGACATAAGTTACTGAATTATCCAGACTAGACTCAAACTGCTGAATCTTCCTCTTTCAACCTTCCATAGTACTGGGATCACAGGAGTGTGCCGGCAACATACATGGCTAAGGAGCCTGTGTTTCCACAAGACATGAGAGTAAGGGACATTCTCATCATTCCTGGTGGCAGATCTAAGATGTATAGCCGGTAGTGTGAAAAACATATGATCCTCCACTTGCAGAAGTTAGCTTCTTATGAGAACACCTAATTTAGGAGGAAGTTTTATCTGATGTCAAATTAAATTGTGTTTTTAAACTATTTAACCAGATATACTCTCTTGAGCTATGCAGAGAAATGGTATTCTGCCTTTGCTGTGAAACTCCTTTAACTACATAAATACGGGAAACTCCATCTCTTCAGGTTAATGAGTCTTGCCTATGGTATTGTAAATTTTAGGGCTTTTCAAGGGAGAAAGAAAAATAGTACTATTCACACACCTATAGGCACTTCTATAATTGTACTGGTCTCACTCTTTGTATCTGTCTTACTGGATTGATCATGGGCCTTTTGAAATATTGTGTCCAATTAACTTTTGAACCCCAAGTAGTTTGACCCAATGCCAGGAATACAGTAGGTACATAAAGCAAAGGATACATTAGTAAAAATGACCTTCAGCTTTGAATCCTAAGCCATTGTATTTTAAAATTCTGCACAGCTCTAGCCTGTTGGTGGTGATTTAGTGGTGAACCAGAAGTGCTACACTGGAGAGCCTCCTAACAGCACATAAACCTGTACTTTTTGTCAGTTGGCTTCAGTACCATTTCATGGCAGTTGCCTTTCAAGCTACTATCTGTGCAAATCAGTCACACCGTTTGGAAGGGAATTTAACAAGAGTGCAGAGGGAAAGGGTCACTTTTACCAAAGATGTTTTGGTCACATTGGGGAAAGTGAGCAAAGAACCTGGAGTATCATTATTGACTTTCCCCCTTGCGTAGCTGAATGGCAGCCTTTGGTTTTAAACCATAACTGACATTAAAATAATAACCACACAGTTATCATTTCTCAGGCTTAGTAGTAAACCAGGTGTTCTAGATAGCAAAGGAAAGATGAGTTCATGAACTGTTCACCTCTGGAATTTTGCGACCTAGGTAATATTTTATAGCAATCTTCTGTTTATTTAGAAAGATGAAGTGGCTTAAGGTTTGACAGTTGAGCAAAAGGAGCAGGTGCACTGTTCAAACTCTAAACCAAAATGCATTATAAGGAAGTGTTCATGCATATAAATATGTGACAGCTACGAGAAACAATCTAACCATCAGGGCTGGCCATTTTCTGTTCTGTGGACACAGTTAAGGGGCCTGAGGAAAAACCTAATGCTGGTGCCTTTGGTGACGGGATTCAGAGCTCCAGCCACGGCTCTCAAGCCTGCCTATCACAGCCTCACATTGTTCCTTATCTGACCCAGATTTTGAGTTGCTACTCTGAGCTTAATTTAAGGAGTGGTTCAGTATAATGAGTTTCCAACTCTGTGCAGAAAACAAATTTGCATTTTTCCAACTGATTAGTTTCTCTACTGATTAACTCAGCAAGGTCAACTTTTGGTCACTGATGCTGCTGATGGACACAGCTGATATTTTCCAGTTTTAGAGTTGAGAGGTTTAGAGTTGAGAGGTCTACCTCTTGCTTTTGTTGCTGATGGACAAATTACGATAATTCCAGAAAAGAAGAGATGATGGGAGAATGCACATATTCTATTGTTTCCTGAGCAAAGGAGATGCTTTACCCTTTTCCTTTCCATTCTTAATGAAAACTAGGGAATCCTTCTGTGAGCTGTCCAGAGTGGCCAGTGGCTCTCAACTCATAGTTTTACTGAGAACAGTGTGAAGTTGATACACAAATCTTCAAAACAGCGGACCTTGGATTGGAAGCCCCAGTTTTAATGTTCTTAATTAGTTGAGTTTTGGTATCCTCATCTATAAAACGAGCATAAGTGGGTCCATCTCTCTTTCTAGAATCAAAAGAAAAAACATAAAAAATGCCTTGTTTGGTATTTGGAGCATAGCAAGCCATTAGTGAACATCAGCTGTCTTCCATCATTGACTTCCTAGGTCAGACATGATCATGGATTAGGAAAGAAGCTTAGTACACTTATACCACATCCATGTCTGAACTCTTCCCTGTAAATGTTCACATTATTTCTGCTCCCAAGCCTCGTAGGTGGACTATCTTGACTGTTAAGTCATATCTCTTATTTGTCATGGAGCTTCAGCACATTGCTAGATCTACAGATTTCTGCTTCTGAATCCCTTTCACTGCCCCCTAACAAGCATTTCCCTAACATGGGACATGTTACTGGTGGTGTCATGATAACTTAAGATGAATAAAATTGATATGAGATAATACAGATGCATAGTGTTCTCAAACTAACAGGAAAAATATCTAGTTGAAATTTAATAACATTTCACTTATGTTTCCTTTTATATTTTTTTAACCTCTGGAAAATGATGCTGTGTTCTCACTTTTGGTCATGAAAGAAAGTTACCTTTGGACTCGGGGGTTAGAGTAAATAATAATCATTCTAGTGGCATGTGAGAGTGCAAAAGAAAAGCCACATTAGAGTATCATGCATATAAGTGAAATTTAAGAAATATCTGTTGTAGCTATGAAGGAGTCCAGTCAAGAGGAGATACTGTCTTTTGAGTTTAGAAACTTCTTCTTGCTCTGAGACTTGTTTTTCTCCTAAATTTACTGTTACTTCTCAGTAAAGAATGTCTTTCTCTACTTTCTATCCTAATAATTCTACCATTCATTATCAAAAAACCAATTATTATTTAATTGTAGAATAAAATTATATATAAAATATAGAAATAATACATAAATAACAAAATATAAATAATAAATATAAATATAAAATAAATTAAAATAATAAATAAAAATGAATAATAATAAATATAAATAGATATAATACATGAAACATATAATTATGTATATCTATATGTATACTACATGTCTATATTTCCTAACACTAAGAATTAAACCCAAGATCATACATATGCTAAGTAAGTGCTAAATCGCGGAGCTTCACCTCAGCCTTTTTTCTAAAGTATTTTCTTTTAAGACAGGGAGGCACTATGTTGCCCAGGCTGATGTTGAACTTGTCTTTTTCCTGCTTCAGCCTCCTGAGTAGCTGGGATTACAGGCATGCACCACTGTGTCTGGTGAGAGTTGCATATTTCATGATACAGCTTTGTAAATTGGCACACATCCACAGAAATATAATCTGAATCAAAATAGTTACATTGTGAACAATTAAAAATGTTAAAATTGAGAAACATAACTCACCTACTGCTACTTTTTTCCCTTAGCAAGATCTCTTAGCTAGAAACAGAAAATTACTGTAGCCTGGAAATCAAGAAAAGTTCAGAACACATTCCTGCTGGATATCAGATTAAAAATAAGTTTATCATTGAGGATCTACTAACAGGGACATCTACGTTTCTAGGTGTGAGCGACAGCTGGAGAGTGACAGTATGAAGGGGGGGGGAGTATGATGCTGTGGCCTTTGTTGATCCCTATTGGTCATAGCATTATTCTCTACATTATTGTTGGGAGTAATACTTTGATTATTGGGAGGTGCCAAAGAATATGAAAGGATTCTTGGTTAAATGTGTATTACTATGCACTCTCACACCTCAGAAATGACTTCCCTACTCTTCCAGAAAATGGTTTTATTTGGTTAAAATTAAATGTATGTCTGAAAGGAAGAATTATTGTTTATTACTTATTCAGGAAAAATTCCCTTATTTTACATATTCGCATTGCACTGGCAATTTGGAAACAGCCCCACTCCCCTTTAATACAACTTGTCACATCCATCTCTGTAAAATTCCAAGAGAGCCCTGCTCTCAAGTTAGAAGTAGCAACCTCTTTCCCCTTCCATTTCTTTCTAAAATGATGCAGTTAGATCACTGAAATTGATCCTTTAATCAAACCTGGACTGCAACATGACCCTCACTTCATGAACAGATAGCTGATCAACATTTTCATTTTGTGAAAGTCAGGTACACTGAAAAGAGCTCTTGTCCTTATGGTGTGGTATGTGCTTTTAGGGTTAGCATTATAATGTATGTTTTTCCTTTTTCAGAGTAGTCAACCTCCATGTCATGTGCTGAGAAGGATCACAGAAAAATACTTCTCTCTTATGATCTTGCTGCTGCTTTGAACTAACCATTTGGTGTAGCAGTGCAGGAACAAAATCAGCATGGATTCCAACAACTTATGTTTAACCCAGAAAAGGGAAGGAAAATCATGCCTTAAAGAGTGAAATTTACCATATGTAAGTTATGGGTTTATAACTAAATATTACATGGTATTAGATTTTTGTGATCTTTTATTGTTGATATTCTTGATGTTCCTTGTGGGTGGGGGTCAAAGGCCATTTAAAGCAAAATAGAACAGTGTTATAATAATGCCGTTGACTTACAGACAATATTACCTGAGGAATTTTTTTTTTTTGCTAATGGTAAAACCTAGTTTGAAGTAGCCTATACCAAAATAGTTGTTTTTGTTGTTTCTCTTTTTTTTTTTTTTTTTTTTTTTGTAACAGGGATCAAACTCATGACTTCATGTTTGCCAAGCAGGCACTTACATCACTGAAATAAACCCCTGGCCCTAAAATTAACTTCAAATCTCAGGTTTTTTTTTTTTAATCAGTACTGGGGATCAAACTTACGACCCTGTGTTTGCAAAGCAGGCACTTATGCCACTGAGCTAAATTCCCAGTTCCTTTGTTGCTTTTTAAGAGAAGCTATTCATAGGGGTTTTGCAGTTTAGACTCCTGGCTTAAGAGAAGCTATTCATAGGGGTTTTGCAGTTTAGACTCCTGGCTAAACTCCAGTTTAGACAAACACTAGTGACCATCTTCTTACTTGTGCACTGACCTCATTCTTTCCAAATGCAAAATGTATTCATAGGCCAGAGAATCTGCTAGAGGGAAAGTTCCCATTCTTCAGAGATAGTGTAGTAAAAAGTGACCATCCTAGCATTTGTCAGATGTCTACTTTTGGGCAGTCACAATGGTCATGGAGGCAGGATCATTTCACACTTGGAATGCATATTACAATTCTGGATGTGGAGTGTGTAGCAGTTAGCAGCAAATAAGACCAAAACTAATCAGACAGACAAAAATATGAAGGAAAAAATAGGTGACTCAACAAAGCCTAGGGAAGTAAGATTAGGACTTCTTTACACTATGAGGAACTGAGAAAGGAGAAGGAGTGTCAGGAGTAGTTTAGAATGGTAATGAAGTGGAACAAATGATAGGAAAATGTTGTTAGATGCATATCTACTAAAATCTAATATGTTCCTTGAGGAGACTATATTACTATAAACAGAGCCAACTAAATATAGACTAGTGAAATAGACATTTCTGTTACGATAGCACACGAAATGTCCTCCAAGTCTCATGTACTGAGAGTTTGATTCCCGGTGCAGCAGCAATGTTCAGAGGTGGAACCTTGAGAGGTAGCTAGATCATGAAGGCAATGGAGACATTAATGGTGGGACTCAGTTGGAGGAACTGAGTCACTGGGGGATGTGGAAGTGCTTTGTCCCTAGTAATGCTTTGTCTGTCTGTCTGTTTGTCTGATCTGTCTGCTATGAGATGAGCAGTTCTGCCTGTCTTCCCAGGGGCTCCCTGCCATGATGTGCTGCCTCACCATGAGCACTGAAGTAATAGATTCAACTGTTCATAGACTTAAACATGAGCCAGAATGAACCTTTCCTCTTTTTAATTGTTTCTCTCAGTTATTTTATCATAGGAAAAGAAAGCTGACTATCATTTTTTTTTCTCTTGTTACACTGTGGACTTGGACAAATGTGCAGATTGATTGAGTTGCATTGTTCCATAAATTCATCCAAGGACTTAAGCAACTTCTGTGTTGTTCTACCTTGACCAAGGAGAGTTCCACATAGTTAAATCTAAAGCCTACAGGAAGGAAAAAAGGGAAAGGAGGGGTAGTGCTTCCGTAAAAATCATGATTTTTCAGGTTACACACATGGCTTTTGCTTCCATTTCACTGGTCAAGACATAAACACATGGCCACATATACTTACAAGAAAGGCTGGGAAAGTGATCTTTAAATAGGTAATCTTGTACTCAGATAAAGCTCAGGGGTCCTGTTATTATAAATTCTGGAGACAATTAGCATGGGCTGTGTCCCAAATGTGGAAGGTGTTTTAAAATAACAATAGCTTTGGTAGTGGTGAAAGTATATTCAATGTTTAAGCTGCTGATTAAAATATGTATGGCAGATGAGCTTGAATACAGCCAGCAGGTAAATATGAGTTGATATATTCCTTTTAGTTGTCAACCCCTCTTTATAGGACAGATACCTTTTGCTTCACCACTGAGATTACATTTGGTTCGTTTTGTTGGTCTGCTTCTTTTTGTGTCAAAGCAAAGGTATATTGGGTCTTTATATCACGCTATTTTGTCCAATTTAAGTGGGAGTCATAAGGGTGAAGGATGGAGAAAGTCTTCCTCCGTCGGAAAAATGATATGCATTGTGGCAGTGATAATGAATCCATTTGTACCATCGTCATTGTTTTGCTTCCCTTGTGTAATTTTTCCAGGCAATCTCTGGCAGTTTCCAGGAGTGGAAAATGCTGTCCCTCATAACATCTCTCCTGTTTTAGGCTAAACCAGCCTTCTCTTTCCAGGTCTCCAAGCAACAGAATCTTAAAAATGAAATATTCATTTTCTGAAACCTAATTTAATTTCAGCGATGACTGGGTTGCAGAGCTTATCAGATCACAGATTCTGAAAAATTCCCCGAATTAACAATTCTCTCCTCATGATGGAGTTTTCACTGACTTATTTATTTATTTTTGCTGCATCTTGTTAAAACGTACACACTCAGTTTTAACCTTGGTCTGTCTGACAGTGATTTACTCATTTGCGATCTAGGAGTAATGAGAAACATTGCAGGCAATCATCTTGCTGTCAATAAATGAAATACATCATTATTTTTCTAAAACAGGGATTAGTGTTTCTCCCAAATGTAGCTACTAACCTGAGTAAGAAATGCACTATTCTTTAGTTTAGTTTTTTTTTTGAGCAAATTCTGAAGTATGGTAGTAAGGAATTCATCTTTCATAACTTATGAAGTTGATGAGTCATTACTGACATGTAACATCCAATTAAAGCAGTGACAAATGTAATTGTGTGTCATGCACCGTGGGGGTGACAAATTGTACCATGTTCTAAGAAGGCATGTTTTGGCAAATGCTGTTTTTCTGAGAGACTGCAATTACAGCCTGCTATATATGGGGCACCTCTGTCTTAAACACAAGGCAATGGAGTTCTAAACAGAGAGATCAGGTTTACCAAAGACATGTCAGCATACAGCTTTACCACATTAATAAGCAAAAGAAGTTTTGCTATCATTGTCATTTCCATCTTAGTCAGAATCTATCTCAATTACTAAAAGTATGATTGGTCCTTAAAATTTTGATCCAGATGACTTCACCTCTCTTTTAGTGACATGGGCCATTTTAGTTAATATCCTATGTAGATTGTGAAGACATTGTAGAAGCTCAGAAAGCATTTGGTGAAATTGGCTTGTTTCCAGACAAATGAGAAGAGTTTACATCCATCAAATTTTACCCTTCTTTAAAATGCTTAAATGGAGAGGGTGAGTAGTTCGATTAAATTCTGATTTTATTAGATAATTTTTCATCTCTCCATATAAAACATCCTTCCCTAGCATCTATATTTTATGACTGTGTCACATTGTTTTAGTGTGGATGGTCGTATTCTTTTTTATTGTTTTTTTTCCTTCAAGTAAGTTTGATGAATATAGTAAATAGCCAAGCCAATTTCAGACAATTTTTTTACTACCAAGTTTTCTTTTGTTTTGTAGAGAGTTTCCTAATAGAGATATAATAATACTCCTATAATAATGATGAAAATAATAGATCATATTGATTGAGAACATCTAATATTCTAAAAGTGATGACACTTCTGCTGCTTTGTAGGGCTCAGGATATAGCTCAGTGGTGCAATACCTGCTTAACAAGCACAAGATCTTGAGTTTGATTCTCAGTACAAAACAAAAAAAGAAACAAAAACAAAATTATGCTGTTTTGCAAATTACACTAGTAAGCATTCCATATCTGGACTCAATTTATTTCTGTATTCAAAAATAAATGATCTTTGCCTTTAAAGAGAGTGCTGCATAATAGAGCAGAAATAGAGTGCTGTATAAAAATTCATAGGCATTTTTCCTACAGCACAAATATTTCTAACAATATCTGGATATGAGATAGATTGATTATAGAGTGCAATTTTCATTTATTTGTCTAATTAACCATGTGAAGAGTATTTCCATTTCCAGCTATCATGGATGTGTTGTCACATCTATTGCTTAACACTTACCTGAGATTAATCAATTTATAAAGTGAGTAGGTTTATTTTGGCTTAGGGTTTTGGTGGCACAGTAAATAAACTATGGTGGTTGTATACGGGAGAACGGGTTCATTCACTTTGTGATTGAATGTGAAAAGGAGAGACAGAAAGAGACAAGGCCCCTCAGTCCCCAGTCAACCATCTGGTAGGGTCCCCCTTTAAGCATTTCTACCTCCTGTTATAGTACCAAGCCAAGGGCACATCCTTGAACACACAAGCTTCTCAGGAAATAGTCAAGATTCAAACTATAGCAAAAGATAAGAAGACCAATCCTTATTAAGAACAACTAGAAAAGCTGAAAAGCATATGAAAAGATATATTTATGAAGATATTGGAAGATGCAAAGGTTAAAAAAAAACATCAGGAGCTAAGACCTTGTGGGGAAGGAAATGTAGAGTTGGGTCCAATTGTCTAAACCACTTTCTTACTCAAAGTGAGTTCCAATGCAAAAGTAGGTCAAAGCAAAGAGAAGGAAAAGTCAAGTGGAAAGTAGCAAAAAGAGACTTCAAAAAGGATAAGAATCTAAATGGAACCTCTTGACAATTTAGGTGCAATAGAGACACCAAAAAAAGCTATTAAAATTTACTTAAGAAGAAAAAGAAGATGTGGATAGTCTTAAATCCAGTAAATAATCTTCAATAAAATTTATCCCACTAAGAAAGTCTGGCCTCAGATGGGTTTACTAGTATATGGTCTAAACAGTTAAAGAGTAAATAATAAATGTGTCTTAAAAGGAGAAAGAATAATTCCTGATTCATTTTATAAATTCAGCATATCCTTGAAAGATAAATGAGACAGCATTATAAGTAATGAAGTATACAAGGTCAAATTCTAAAAAATGTAGAGACACAACAACACAAATTTCTAATAAATATTATTAAAAGGTGTATGCAAACTAAGTTGGGTCTATCCTAGGAATCTAAGTTTGGTTTAACATTATAAAGTCACTATAATTTTCCATGTGAATAGAATAAAAGAGAATAATTTTGGTAGGTTATACCATTATCTCAATAGACATAAAATGCATTTCAGTTTAACATCTATTCTGTAAAATCTCACAAGAGGAGAAATTACTACCTAAAAAGAAGGTATACAAATATAATAAAATTACACACAAATAAAACTGCACATGAATATCTATAGTAAAGGGCTATATCAGGACAAAAGTGTTAAGTACTTTCTCCCTGAAATCTGGAAGAGACAAAGATATTGGCTATCATCATTTTTCATTTCTGCATTAATGGAGATTGAGCCCAAGCCTTTGCACTGAGCCGTATCTCCAGCCTTTTTTTTTGAACATTTTAATTTTGAACTGAATCCTTGCCTCAGACTCCTGTAGTGCTGGAGTTACAGATGTGTGCCACAGAGCCTGGCATCATCATTTATATGATCTCCCCATCTGAGGTCCAATGCAATAAGAGAAGACAGAGAAATAAAAGTATTTGGATTGGAGAAGTAGACATTAAAATGTCAGATTATTCTACCTTGTTTTGCTCACTTTCTAAATTGGGTTAACATCTGAGGGCTTTCTGCAGGTCGTGCCCCCAGCACTTTATGAGTGCGTCAGGTGAACTGTTGCATTGGCCCTGCCTGGAACTGCCTTGCTCAATAGTCAGTGGATATGAGTTATAAAATCTTACAAAGTCTTGGCTCTCTTGCTTCTTTGTTGAAATGATTGATCAGAGTCCAACTTCTCCATCTCTTCAGGGGTGTGGATCCCAAAAGCTAATAAGCCAACTGTTCATTTGTCTGTACTTCAAATTCTACTTTCTCAAGGAACAAACCTGCAATAGACATACAAGTGACTGGAGATAGCAGATAATAAGGTGAGTATCTCTCACTACCTGAGTGGCGAAGAGGACTCATTAACATTGGCAAGTGGGATACAGATGATCCCTGTTCTAAGGGAGCAGTGAAATTATCAGATACTTTTACTGGTGACATGGGATAGTATATTGGCAGAAGGGAATCAACAAGCTAGTGCAATAGACATGCAGGCATCTGAGAAACATGACAAAGGACAGTGGGCTTGGATAACTGTGGCTCAGCTCCAATGATGTCTCAAAAGCTAACAAAAGGTGGAGAATGATTAATTAGCAATGAAAAGGTGAAGAGGAGCTCCGGCGGGCAGACAGAGAATAACAGAGCTCCAAAAGCTAAACACTAAACTTAATCATGCTTTTTTTTAATATCTGGGCTCTGGTTATGAAAGAATAAAAGCAGACTAAAACCTTGCATATCAAGATTTCCTTGAACCTCTGAATCTACAGAGATGGTGCATGTGTCCTGCAATGGGCTACTGTCTCTCCTTATTTGACATTTGTGTACAGTGCATTTTTCACTTACAAAACATATTCCAAGTCCTCTGCCAGTTATCTCGCCTCAGTTTCACTGTGGTCCATGAACCAGTAAAGAACAAGGGTCAAGAGCAATAAAACTCAGATGAGGAAGTATTGGGTCCAATAACAGACTAAAGGGGTAGAACAGAAAAAGATGCAGAGTTGGGCTAACGTCCAGCAGAGTGCTGAAACCCACAGAGACTAGAAAATATACATGGGGCTGTATTCTGAGAGTGCTGGATCCAGGCAGAGAACTTAACAGTTAGTAATAAAGAGTTTATAGGTTGGAAAACACCTGGTCAAGACACAGTTTAACATCCTGCCAGGAACCCTACAAGATGATACAAATACATGATTAGATAGAAAAAGTGGTGGCTTGCACAAAGTCAAGTAGAAATGCCAGCAAAACCCGAAATTCCAGCAAAGAATCACTGCAATTTAATGGAAAGAGGGAATAAAAGACGCAGAACCCTGGTTTCATTAGGGAGATCTATGACATGAAACTGGAAAACGGATCAGATGTCTGTGGCCTTGGAGCAAGTCCGGGTGGATCTACCACCTACCAAATGAGGTGGCGTCCACCAGAGACCCCTCCAAGTACCACTCAGATTTACTTCATACTGGCTGAGCACCCCTAGTCTGAAAATCCAAACTTCGGAGCACTCCAAAATCAAAAGGTTTTGAGTGCCAATATGACACCAGAAGTGAAAAACTGCACACTGTGAAACTTTGTTTCATGGAAGAAAGCATTGAAAGTGTTACATAAAATTACCTTCAGTTTCTGTGTATATGAAATGGGAATTTCATATTTAGATTTGGATTCCCAAAGTTTATTATTACATATATGCAAACATTCTGAAATTCTAGACCTCTCTGGTCTCAAGCATTTTGGATAAGGGATACCCAGTCCATATCTTCTGAGAACTACAGCTTCTGGCAACTCCATTGGCCTCTTTTTCCAATGGAAAGTTAAAACATTAGTAGGAGAATGTGTAGCTCCTTTCATTTGCAACTGATCTCTGGGCTCTGACTCTCTCTCCCTGCCTCCCTCTTCTCCCCTCACCCAGCACTTCTAGCGGACTCAGTGGCCTCCCTGGTGGCGCAATCCACATCTTTATTCTAGAGTAATCTCAGCTCCTGGCCACCATGTCCTTTCCAAACCATGGCTACAGCACTTGTGAGTTTACAGGTAAACTTGGACAAAAGAGCCCAGCAGGCATCAAAAGAGATCACCTGAGTACCACATTCCCTCCTGCTGTCATTGTATTACCTCAGCTTGCTTATTCCTGAGGGTTAGGTAGACAAAGGTTTCCTTAAAGGCCATAAATTCTGAGAGAAAAACAAATCCCATATATTTTACTACATCAAATCAAGAATTTTTGTAGACCAGAAGACAACTATAAAGTAATGAGACAATTGATTTTCCTAGATATACATCTGATATATATATATATATATATATATATATAGCCTGTAAATTGCTTAGAAGAAAAAAAATTAATAGAAAGTGGGTGAGTTGGACTTTTTACATAAGTGAATACTCAAATAGCCAAAAATGTATTAGAAAAGCTACTCTTCATTAGTCCAAATGAAAATATAAGGTAATACCCTAGTAGGTAATATCATACCACTATCCAGAAATGATAAACTCGAGATGACAGAAAGCACCCAGCATTGGGCACACATGGAGATGACTGAACAGTCATCGTCTGCTGGCTTGCAAGTGTAAAGTCACTATGGCTACGTTCATCTACTACAGCTGAGCATGTGAAATACTGTACGTTAATCAGACATGAATGCACATTACACCAAAGGCATGTAACAAAAGCTTTTGAACAAAAAATATTCATAATGGTAGTATTTTTAATAGTGTAAAGCCATATATAAGAGTATAATGGAAAAGTAGGCTATAGTTTTCTTAATCAAGGATGTTTATGTATGTGTGTTCACACATATTATATATGTTCCATTTATATACAGGTAAAAAGCAGGCAAAACCACTCCCTGGCAATAAAAAAGAGAACTTGTCATTGCAAAAGGGACCCAAGAGGACTTCTAGAGGCAGTGGTGGTTTGTGAGTTCAGTTTCTCAGTAGATACCTAAGTATGCTCATTTAGAGGAAATTCATTGAGCTGTATACTTACGATTGTGTACTTTACTGTATGTTTCAGTTACAGTGTTAACTTTATGCAACCAGTGGAATCTATGAGCCAGCAACTTCTACTTGAGTGAAAAATAAAACTGCTGGATTTAAGATGGAACCTTTTTGCTTGAATGGCTTTGCACATTGGCTTTTGTATGTTCCATTGCACACCAAGCCTTTTCCAACATTCATATACCTAGGTGTTTTCTAGCTGTCACCTTGTTTTTCCTCATGGTACCAATGACTATTTGAATTTTTTTTACTTGTCTTAATGTGAGGTCAGCTTGGTGGCAGCAGAGAGCTTGTGTCTTGTTTATTACTGTATTCCCTGCACTTATACCAGTGCCTGGCACATGGTAAGACCTCGAAGTACTTGCTAAATGAATGAATGAGACAAAGTTGTCAAGAATAGGAATTATTAAAAGACAAAGGCCTTTTATCAACACTGGCTTTTTCAAAGATATTTACAATTTATAGCCAAGTACAAGCACCTGTACTTAAATTAATGCAGAAAATATAATTTTGTTACTGTAAACATAGAGCTATTAATCTTGTAATTTCTATTTTGTCCATCAAAACAACTATTTTTGAACAATATTTTTCACAGTGATCATTCTTAAGGTAGCAAACCACACATTAAAACAGAAAAGAATGAACATAGGAAGAACTGTAAATCCTATAAAAATTTGTTCTGGGACTGAAGCAACTGGGGAACTTTCCTAGAGAAAGTGGACTCTGAACTGCCGTGAGGGCTGAGGATGACACAGCAACATAAGCATGGCAGATGAGGCCCGTGTCTGTATTCCTCTGCTTCGGATCCAGGGTAACCTAATTACATGAAGATCCATCATTGAAACTCAGGAGGAGGAGGAAGAAATGTGGCTCAAGAGCCCAACACACGTGTTTCAGGACATGTAGGTCACTGCCTACCTCTTCTTCCCCAGAACCATGTCTGTTGTTATTATTGATTGTAAATAACCCTGGCCTTAGCTTTCTGGGTGGGCCAGTCATAAGGTTTGTTACAATGATGATGACACTACTGGGTGATGTGTGTGTGTGTGTGTGTGTGTGTGTGTGTGTGTGTGAAGTGATTATCAAAAACTACACTGAATTTATAAATTAAAAACTGTCTTATAATAATAAAAAGCACATTACCAGGAATGATGGAATAAGTGTGTTCCAAACAAATGGGAGTATTTTGAGCATTTTGAGGGAGGATTAATGGAAGTATGTCTTTCACTGTAATACATTTTTAAATTTATTACAGTAGTTTAGACATTCATCATAGTTTTTGATTATGCTGCCCATACAGGTGTACATTTACCATCCATACAGGTGTACATGTACCATCACTGAAGTTTGCTCACTAGATCACTAACCTTATTTCTTTTAGTAGCACTAGTACTAATCTTTCTGCATTAATTAAATAATAATTAAATATCCATTGCGAGTTAGAGACAGGGACAGAAAGATGAAAAGGTTCCATTTTAAATTTCAGTATCAGTTAGGAAAGAAACATCTACCCAAATAATTACCACTTAATAGGCTATGTGCATTGTCAGAATTATATTTGAGGTGAAATCAAATAGATGGTGAGAGTAATTAAAATGGGCACAGGGGTAGCCAGTGGCAAGGACAGTCAATGTGACCTTTTGGTAGTCCTGGACACAGGGACCTATTTCATTGTATGTGATGTTGTCATTGTCAAATCTGAACAAATCACAGAGGATCCTTATGAAGGATAAACACGAGTCATAAATGAAAGCTCCCATGTTGATTCCAGCCAGAAGAAGTGGCCAATTTTGCTTATTGAGTTAAAAAACAGGAAGTAAAGAAGATTAGTTACACTTTAAGAGTATATATATTGTGTGTGCATCTGGACGAAGAGCTTTTCTTGAGACAACAGAAGACTGGCCAGAACCTGGCTCTCGTTTTTCATGGCAACATGTGGATTGGACTCATTGGCTTGCTGTATTCCTCAACCAGCTCTGGTCATGCACTTGTTCCTCCTTGCTGGCCCCTATACAGCTTTTAACTTTAACTCATCCTGTATGGGTGAATGGTTCAAAGACCAGTGGAATGTGTTGCAACACACAACACCAGTTTAAAAAAAAATCCGGGTTTGGATTATATAAAAATGTTATGTATTTATCAGGGAAGATCATTAACTTGCTGTCATATGCCAGAGCACTAACAGGCCACTCTGTGGAATTGTACACTTGCTGATTAATAAGAATGGAATCATTAGCAGCATTCATGTCCTTACTTATACTTCATTATTTTAGAGTGGCTGTGAAGATCAAAATATGGTAACAAATTTAAGCGTTCTGTAAATGGTTGTATTTTACAAATATAAGAGAGGATGGAAAGAACAAAGCAATGAATGAAATCAAATTTTCATAGTGACAGAATTAATTTGAACATGTGAAAGTCAGGGAGAAGAGTAGCATTGCAGGAACTCTCTTCATTTTAATAAACAATAGAATCGGTGTTATAATGGGCAGGATGGGAGGCATGGTGGTAAGGACTTCCTGGTAGAGTTCTTGTGCTATGTCAATAACGAGGCATAGTTACTGTGAGTGAGCATAATAGTTGCTCACCCTGGTGAGAAGCCCCAAACCACATCTCAGGCATTCTTAGAAATTCCTGTCAGCAAACCTTTTACAGATCCACCCTTCTGAGGGATAGTCCGTTAAGATTTTTTCCCAGTTTGTGGGTTTTCTTTTCACTCTGCTGGAAATCTCTTTTGACATGCAGAAACTCTTTATTAAGATGTGGTCCCAGTTATTGATTCTGGGAAGTATTTCCCGTGTAATTTGATTCTTGTTCATGAATTCTCGACCTACCCCTATATGTTTGAGATTTTTACCCACTTTGTCTTCCAGCAGATTTAGTGTTTCTGTTTTAATATTTAGAACTTTGATCCATTTAGATTTTAGTTTAGTACATGGTGATAGGCATGGGTCTAGTTTTAGTCTTCTGCATATGGATAGCCAGTTTTTCCAGCACCATTTGTTAAAGAGACTGTCATTCTTCCAGCGAGCATGTTTGGCCCCTTTACCAAAGATAAGATGGTTGAGTGAGTTTGTGGTTGTGGTTGTATCTTCCAATCCATTCCACTGATCTTCAGGTCTGTTTTTATTCCAGTACCATGTTGATTTTATTACTGTAGCTTTGTAGTATAATTTCAAGTCAGGGATTGTGATGCCTCCTGTCTTGCCTTTGTTGCTTAGTATTCTCTTTAAAATAAAATGGAAAAAAAAAAAGAACCACCCTTCTATGAATCTTTCTTTGAGCCTGATAAGTAGTAAAAAAAATAACAGATTAAGCAAACAAACAAAAAAAGCAAAGTTAGAAGGCACAAACAGTAGAGTAAATCAAAGCTCATGAGAAGCCCAGCAGTGGGTGTACCTTTTCCTGGCATTTCATCCAACAAGTGGAGGTGACTTATGGTAAATGTGTAGGCTGGTTATTTTCACTTCCTTATCAGAATGTTGGCTGATTCAGTAGCAATTATCTTTTTTTGTAATTAGTAAAATAAAGTCACACTTACATTAGTAGTGTATCTTTACAAGCAGTAAATAGGGGGCTTCCTCTTTCTCTGGAGAAAAGGGGTGGAAAGGAAACTGATGGGCGGAAAGAGTAAAGACAGTAATTTCTCTTTCTGAGTATGTTATGCAGAAATTCCACTTTTTTAGAAATTTGTTTCATGAGTTTGTATGATGAAATTAATGGTTGTAGAGTCTAGAATAAAAGGGTATCAAAGGAGATAGTGCAAAACCAAAATAGTAGGAGGATAATCCAAGTGTGGTGCTTTTTAATATGTGTACTCTCTTGCCACCTGTTACAGATTAAAAACTGGTGGTCAACTTAATGCTAGCAGAATTAAATCACCACGGTGCTGAGTGTAGATGTTCCACATGAGGAAGGCATTGCCAGCATAAATAGAGACATGGAGGAGAAGGCAGGCGTTGAGGTGTTGAGGCATTGTGGGTTTCACTATGTGTTGCTATTTGAGCCATTGGTTCCCCTGGAGAAGTTCTGGTCCTCACATCGAGCATTGCTTCCTGGCTCCAGAGGGTAAGATGTGTGCCACTTAATCTCCAGGACAAACTCCTCACACTGGCTTCCTGGCACATACTCGACTGTTCTTATCATTGGAGGAGCTTGAGAACTCTGTGTCACTGAGGATGGCTTTGGTGCTTTTTAGGACAGCCCTAGTCTTCATTGTGAGTGTGACTTCTCGGTTCCAGCATAGAATCCTAAACTTAACAGCATAGCTACTTTACCTTGCTGACCTTTGGGCCATCCCAGCACAGATCCCTAAAACGGACTGGTGTGAGTCCTTCTTGTGGGCTCTAAACCTCCAGTTGGACTCCTGGGAGGCATTGTCATGGGCTCTGGGATTTTATCTGGACTCATGTAGGACATTGCTGTGGGTTTCAGGCCTTTGGCTGAATATTCTATGTCTTTGGGTTGTGGATAGATTTCCTGCACTTTCTGTTAACTCTGGGTGACCATCATAAAACAATATTATAAATTCCATGTCCTGATTTTAATTGTTCTCCTCATAACCCCTGACTACAACAATTTCTGTAACCTCAGCATTCCAAGAGGCTGAAGCAGGAGGATCTAGCCTCCCTTGGGCAACTTAATGAGACCTTATCTCAAAAGAAAAAAAAAAAATTAACAGTTGGGAATGTAGATCATTGTGAAAGCCCTGCATTCAAACCCCAGGTTTTTTGTTTGCTTGTTTGTTTATTTTAAAGGTGTTCAGAGTATCCTCAAGCGATTTTAATGTGCAGTCAGGGAGTAAACTGAACCCTTCAAAATTTATTTCAGTTTCTGAAGTCTCAGTGTCCATTACGGTGATGTAAACAGTGTCCACATCAGCTCACAAGTTGGTGGTCAGCAAACTTCTCCAGATAGGAGAGGAGAATCACAAATAGACTCCTGAGGAGAGAGTGCCTACTGTTTTTCATTTTCCCCAGCATCTATAAACTCCTCTTTCTTCACTCTCATGAATGTCCACCACTTTTTTGGGGGCAGTATCAGTACTGCAAGACTTTCTTACCTAATCACTCTTCTACCTCTCACCCAGGATGGTCATCTGAGACTCTAACCTGGTCCATTAAGAAAAAGCTCTTTACTCACAGTGACTGAGTCAGAAACAGACCTGTTTCAGATCCAAGCCAATAAGGGACAAGGTTTCTGGATCACTGGGAGCTGGACTGAGGCTTTGGGATTTAGAAGCATTGCATTTCCTCTGGTTCCTTGTGGGAGGAGCTGGCCTTGTGCAATGGGGATCTACCAGGGGGAGAGTGGAGACAGCTTGTGTCAACTCCAAAATCTAAATACAATTGTGAGGTCATAAAAAAGTTTTATTTCTGTGCTTGTTCTTACAACTATTACAAAGACTTCTGAGTTAACTTTACACAGTTTTATGTAAGAAATTCTTCTGCAGAGTAGTAGTTCAGCAACTGCTAATTCAACCTCGGACTTGATATTAGTTATTGTGCCTGAATACCAAAGATTATTACTTCAGAGTGTCTGGTGTAATCCTCATCTTTGTCTTTAAAAATTTTTCCTTTGCCTCAATCTCTCTGAATATGCCCATAGTTTACCATGGCACATATATTCCCACTGCAGTGCTCTTCTATTACTTAAAAAATATGATGGTGCTTTGGAGAATCTCTGGTTTTGTTTTTGGGTTAAAGATCTCAGCCTCCATTTCTCTACTCTTTGGGGCAAGAACCAATGTGAGCAGCCATCTTGAAGGCATCTCAGGTCCCACCCTCTTGAGTGTGGTCAGACATGTATGTTTCTTGCAGAAATGCTGAGTCGAAGGAGTGCTTCAAAAATGGCACCATGACCTAATTTCTGCATCGGTTCAATGAGAACCAATTTAAGCTTTCCCTCCTGTCATAGTCCTATGTTACAAAAGACAAGCAACCAAAGATTTTAGTTACTAGTCTTCATTCTGCACTCCATTTTAAATGAAAGTACATTGTAAACCTTTGGCAGTTATCAAGAGTATGATAACTAGCAGTTATGGAGGATATAACATGTGGCAGATACTACATATGTAGATATATGCATCAAACTTGTGTAACATGCACAATATGTTCATTTTATTCTCATTAGAAGCACAGGAGGTTATTACTATTGTTTTGTTTGTTTAATGCATATGAAAATCAAGCTACAGAGCAATTAAGTAATTTGCATACTGACACACAGCTATGGAGTAGAAGACAGGGATTCCAACTCTAGAATTTGTATTCCAGAGCCTGGGTTCTCAAGCAGAAAGTAGTGTCCTCACTATTGACAAGTCACCTTTTCTGATGTGTGTGCATAGCCACCCCTTTTCTTTTCCTGAATAGGATGCTTGCTTTGCTGGGCTTGGGTTTGGCTCTGTAAATACATACAGATTTGGAGAAGGTGTTTAATGGGAGAGGAGGTAGCATAACTCAGGAATCAAGTTGGAACATTTGATTCCCTGCATAGTTTTATGTTTAACTAGAGCTCTGAATTGCAACCTACTTAGCACCACTGCCTCCAAATTGGAGCTTTGCTCACCCAGGGAAATGGGGGGAAGGGCACTTCCGGTCTTTCCCAAGAGACCTTTGCTGCATGCTGATTCCATTTTGCTGAGCTTGTCCTTCCTCGCCCCTAACTGCCCAGTGGAACAAAGAGATTATAATCTTACTCTTTGCCACACCTTTTTTTTTTTTTGCTTCTTCTTGTTAAGGTTGAAAAGCAAAGCATTTCAATGTGATTATTCTCTCCTGTAGTAGGAGGCCAGCCCTAAAATTAAAAAAATAAAAATAAAACCCTCTTGTGTTCAAGATTTAAGAAAACAATCACTGCACAGTAAACCTTGATATGACTCTTAATGGCCATTTACCTGATTAATATCCTTTCATGCTACAAGGCAGCATGAGACCTAGTGCTTTAATGAAAGCCAACAACAAAGCGTGGACCAGGTGTGTTACTAAGGAACAATCTCTTATGTGATTTAATTAGTCAAAGCATTGCATGGAGCAATTATAAGCAACCTTACAGAAGTGGCAGCACTATGGAGCTCTCTGCTATAAATTGGATTTTTAAAGAAAGACATCATGATTTAATAACTGTGTATCTCCAGTGAAAGAAGATGCCTCTCTAATTGGGAGCACGAAAAAAAAATACAACATGCTAATCACAGTTTTTAGATCTTCCTTTGCCTCCTCCAATCTCTCTTAGTGGAAGAAAAAAATAACAGTTTCTCAGGAGGACTTTAAGAATGATTGTTTCTGCTGTGTTTGATATTGTTTCTTTCATTCCTTGAACTTCTTATTCAGTATCATCTTTGAAGTTGGTATCCGATCAGTGTGACAACTTTGGAGAAAACCTGGAATCATTCCACCTGATCAGGCAGTGTGCAGGACATTCTGTGATTTGAAAAGTTGGTGTTTCATTGTATCATTATGTGTAAAAAGAGTTGAGAGTTGTGATGGTTTGATGGGCCTCCCCCCCTTTTTTAATCCTCATGGCTTGGTTTAATGATGTGTCAATCTGCTATGAAAAGATTGACTGGCATAATGCTTATTACTTAAGATAAAGATAGATCTCTTGTGTGATGTAGGAGCTTTACAATAGATAGGGTCTTATCAGGGAAAGTCTGCCTAACCCAGGTAGGATTTGTGACTGACTTCTACATTTTAGTTCTCTGCACTTCTACTTAAATTAAGGAGACAAGCATTCAAGAAGGAAATAAAGATTCGAGAACCAAAAGTGTAACTTCTATTCTCCATCCAGTTCCTATCCTGCCAGCTTCCTCTTCTGGGAGTATGGGGTGAATTTATGCACACTGAGGACCAGAACGTCCTCAAATGCAAGAAGATAAACATCATATATATCCCGAGTCCTTTATCTCTGGAGCCCCTGGATCACACTCGGTGCAATCACTTTGGAGTCTGTTCTCTGTACAGATCTCTTAATATATAAAGTACTAAGATTTCAGAATCTCGCTTTGGGATTTTGTTACTTCACTCCAGTGATACATTAGACAGACCAGGTATTAGCAATACTAGTTAGAATCAGGGATTTGTAAATTGTGACCTCCCTGAGGCTTCCTCTTTTGGTCAAGAGTGTTTTATTGGAATATAGCCACACCTACTCATTTCCGCAGGGCCCATATTATGCTACAAGACCCAGTCCAGTGATTTCTACAGAGACATCTGGCCCTAAAAACCTAAAACATTTACTATCTGGCTTTTTATGGTAGACCCTTATAAGGTGCGAAGGATGACTTCTAAAGATTAGTCCTTGCTTTCATAGTTTCTTTCCTAATGACCCTAGAGGGAGCCTCTTTCTCTGTTTCTCAGTGCCCCAGTGACTCAGGCCGAGAAGAACTTGAACAATGGGGAATTAGTCCACTTCAGCACACTGTAAGGTCACTGCCAAGCTGGAGATGGAATTCCTGGTGCAATCTGAGTCCATTTATCAGCCACTCTTAGCTTTTGGGGAATTATGGATTTATGGAATGGATCAGAGGGTCACAGTTGCTAGATTACAAAGTCATATACTCTAGGCTATTTTTTGGTAGATAAAATACATGTGGTTACATACCATCTTTTTAATATATAATTTTTAATTTCAAAAAAGCACATGAATTCAATTGCTGAGAATATTTGAATAGTGAAGATGAGGCTTATGATTTGGGCATCTGTGCTGACCAAATAGGTAGATGCCAGCCTGAGACAATGAGGTCACATAATGGTCTGTCCCGGGCAGGGTACACTCTGCAGACCACCCTTTTAACCCCCACCCTGACTCCCATAATTTTGTTTCCTTCTCCTTTGTTCTTGATCTGGCATCTAACTTCCTAGAAAGTCTTGTTGGTTTTTACATGGACACACTGACTGAATTTGGAGTATTTCTGGGATAGTTTTTATATAAAATGGTGTCACAGTTTAAGTGTGTCTCACAAAACTTTTTTCTTTTTAGTAGATCTTTCAGTCCTAATACAGATGGGACTACTTTATTCTTTTTAGCTACTGCCTGGTACAAGTGTTCTTAAATAGCAACTTTTTAAATGAATTCAGATACTGTTATTAATAAAACATTGGAGTATTTAAAGTGTCAATACATTCACTTATCATGGAGAACTGAGAAATATTCCCTGTTTAAAAGAGCAATAGAAAACATACAGACAAAATGTGTGAACTCACATATTCAGTATTAGCATGGTTGGGCATAAGGTTCTTTGAAAAAGTTTATGAAACCTAGAAACTGACAAAGGCATTAACTTTATGGAGTGAACTAAGAGATGGGGTAAGTAGGAGATAAGCCTTTAGTAGATTTAGAATTTTGAATCATGTAATTTTAGTATTGTTCAAAAAAAATAAAATAAAATACTAACAAAAGTAGACAAAGTGTCTTGGTCGTTGATACTGAAGCACTCTGGGTGAGGTCTGTGACCCCTAACGGTTGTTCTCCTATCAGACCAAATAATTGAGTACTTAAATTACTATCAAAAACCTCAGGGGAGGTCTGGGGCTTTCCTGAAATAAAGTGCAGAGTGAAAATCTTTTCTTGAAAAAAAAAGAACAACATAAAATATAGATCCACTAAATTAAAATCATTTCATTGAAACTTAAGCAAATAATCCCTGGAGGGCTTAGCCCTGCAAAGAGCAGCTGCTATTCCTTGGGTCCCACCCCTCCCCAGTCTGCGTTTGACCTTGGGGTCCCAGGGTTCATCTGCTCAGATCCACCCCTCCTAACCTTTTTGACCCATGGGTAGCAGGGGGCTGGGGAGCAGCTGTCTCGGAGAGGCAGGGGCCCAGATGCCAGGGCTGGGACCTCAGGGATGAGCCCCCACCTTCTTCTCAAACAGCATGGTTGAAGAAGAAGGAGCCTTTATCTCCTGCTTCATCTCTGGGGCCCAGAAAAGCTCCCAGCTAGGGTGGGAGAAGATTTTTTAATGTACTTCTTATCAAAGGGAATTCATCCAGGCTAACACCTACATTCCTCTTTGTATTACCTTGTATAATAACAACAAATATTTATTGAGCACTGACTCCGTGCCAAGAAGTTTATTAAAAGTGGCATTTTGAGTGATTGAGGTATATACTGACACTATACCCATTTTACTGATGAGGAATCTCCCAATTGATTTGCCCAGAAGTCATACTTCTCTGGTATCCCAAAGTCCAACCCTCACATTTATATGCCAGAATAAATATTCCTATTTCCCTCATAAAGGATGAGATGCACCCAAAATCTTGCACTGAGAGCATTAATCTCTAGAATGATTGATTTGGGGCAGGAGAGCCACTCAGTCAGGACCAAGACGTGCATTCAGAGTCTTCTCTGAGCTGCTGCAAACTGGAAAAGATAAAGACCGATAGTCTTGTCTTCAAAGGCAGAAGGCCTGTAGAATGGTGGTCCACTAAGATTGTTAGGGAGCTGAACAAGTTCCACTGCTTGGTGATGTTCACATTCAGTAGCACAGCGTGTGACACAGCTGTTTGTGGTGACACTGGTGTGAACAAGTATGGTGCTCTGCAAGGCATATAAAAGTAGAGCACATCCCATTATGTATAAAGCTTGATAATAATGATAAATGACTATATTACTGGTGTATTTATGTCTATAGTATGGCTTTTTATCATTTTAGTGTACTCTTTCTCATTAAAAAAATTATGGTAAAACAGAATGTTATACTATGTCAGCACAGCTTTGTAGGTTTTATGTTTACTATGCCTGTCACTTGCATCAAGAGGCCATGTCCAGGGAGTGACCATGCCATCTAGTTTTGTATAAATATCCACTATGGTGTTCGCAAAGCCACCAAATAGCCTAAGGACTAATTTTTCTGAACATATGCCATCATTGACACATGACTATATTAATATAAATTATATGATTAGTACAGGTGAATTTACTTTGTACCCAGACTGTATTCTAAGATGTCCATTCATTATATTTACTCACAGTAATCCTACAGGAAGAGATTTATTCTTCTGTTTTATATATGAGGAAACTGAGGCCTACAGAGATTCAGAGTCTTATGGATAATAAAATGGCAGGGTTGTGTTTCTCATGTAGTATTCTTTTTATATCATATATTGTATCTTACTATCTACAGTCTAATGTCTTACATCATATTTTGTGTCAGGTCATATCATATATATTATATTACATTCTATTATATAAGTATGTAGTACCTACATGATTTAACACCGGTTACATTAATTTTGATCACTTGTTTAAGGTGATTATTAGGTTTTGCCATGGTTTTTCTTTTCCCATCGACTGTTTTTTGTAAGTACTAAAAGTCAGAAATTATGCTTCACTGCTTGCTTAGGGAGTATTTACACATCAAATTTGGAGCTCTTCATGAGAAAGATTTTTCCATTTTCTCCATTTGTTTATTTATTCCAGTATATATGGACTTACATCTGTAGGGACTCATATATTTATTTTTATGTTTTGTATTATAACCTAATCTACATAACTGTGTTGCTAACCATGTTCTGATTTAGCCATGGAGACTCCTTTTGAGTTGACTTTCATGTGGTTTTGTCATAGCCTCACCCTTTTTTATTTTGAGTATTTCTGACACAACAAAACCATCAAAATCATCTTGCATTTTTGTGCCCCAGCTGTACAATCAATTATTTCTCTGGGAACACAGCTTCCTTCTAATGAACAATGGCATTTAGAAACCAAGATCTGGACTCTGAGTGTGTTCATTGTAAACTGGTATGTCCCTGCTCATAGGACTCACTGGTAGACAAATATATGTAATGATACTAGCCAACATGTATTTACTAACCACATATATTTATAATTATTCCTTGATCTATCTACCCGCTTGTTTACTATAGTTTCATGAGTTTATGCTGATATCGCTACACAATTTCTAACTTTTCTTCCCTTACATATTTGTAATTTTTTCTGACAGTGAGAAATCTGACTCCTATTATTTACCATTTATTTACTTATTCTTTCTGCTTTAGTATATATGTAGCTCCAGTATTCTTAGCCCACACTTCTAAGAGAAATAAATTACCAAATAGAATGCAGTGATAATGTATTTGTCTTTAGCCTTACAGTTTCTAATCGAAGCACCATTTTTTGGTAGTTTCTTGTGTGTGTGTGTGTGTGTGTGTGTGTGTGTGTGTGTGTGTTTGTGTTTGTGTGTTCAAGGTCAACACCATTTGATTCCCAGTTGTGCTTAGTCACTCATTAAAAGAATGACTAATCGGCCCTTCACCCCCAGGAAATCTCCCAGAGACCAGCATCGCAGCCTGACTCTTTGGGACCGGGAACCTCCCGGACCCGCAGAGAGGCCTGGGCTGTTTGGATTGGGAATTTTGTGGAGACTGGCATCTTGGCCAGGTCTATTTGGGACTGGGATCTTTGCAGAAACCAGCATTATGGCCTGACTCTTTGGGGCCTGTAGGCCCACCCTTCACTCACAGGGAACCTACTGGAGACCTGCCTGGGACAAAGCATGGTGGCCTGGCCTGCCTGAGATTCCACAGGCTTTGGGTTGACCACACCCATCATTCGCCTTACAACTTAGGGAGCCAGGAGCCCACAGAGGGGAGTTAGGACCCTGTGAAGAAGCCAAGAGCCTGGGGGGAGCCACTGTCCCTCCAGGAACTAAGGGTGCAAGAGGTAATTCACCACACATGCAGAGAAAGCATTGGAACACCACTCAAAACAAGGAAATATAGAAAAATGACAAAAGGAAAGACCAAAAGGAAGGCTCAAAGCCCTAGCCCTCCCCAAAAAAGCTTAGAAGCTGTGTACATAGAAGAAAAAAGAAGCCATACACTTGAAATGTCTGAAATGATATCAAATGAAATAAATATGCAAATAGGGAAAGCTATAGAGAAATTCAAACCAGAAATACTTGCCCAGGTAAAAGAAGAATTGATAAAAATAGTGAAAGAAATAGTGAACACATCTAGTGAAAACACAGCTAAAAAATTAGAGGAACAAAGCAAACAGATAGAATCCCTCAAAGAACAATAT
>PVJX010001798.1:22634-148699 GCA_004027295.1 Dolichotis patagonum | reverse complement strand
AATTGCATGTATATTTGAGTGGGTAAGATGGATGACCATATTGTTGTTTTTGTCAGATCATGGAGCAGAACTGTTAACAGTCTCACTGTTTGAATGTCTACTTTACATGCTTTAACTTTGTAATTTGAACAACTATTTCCAAGAAGTCAGTATGTAATTAGTCAAGTAATAATTTCTTAGGTTTTATTGTTGTACTTTTTCTTTTTTCCTTGGAATACTGTATGGTTGCTACCCTTTATTCTGTTTTATTTTGTTTTGTTTTTTCCTCTTTAAATAAAATTATTAAAAAAAAAAAGAAATCAAAGAGGACCTCAGAAAATGGAAATAAATCCCTTGTTCATGGATAGGAAGAACAAATATTGTGAAAATGGCCATTCTCCCAAAATTGTTATACAGATTCAGTGCAATCCCAATCAAAATATCACTAACATACCTCCCAGATCTAGAGAAATCACTCCTAAAATTCATCTGGAACTAGAAGACACCTAGAATAACAAAAGCAATTCTAAGCAACAATGGTAAGGCAGGAGGCATCACAATCCCTGACTTGAAGTATATTACAAAGCTACTGTATTAAAATCAACATGGTATTGGAATAAAAACAAACCTGTAGATCAATGGAAGAGATTAGAAGATACAACTATAACTACAAACACACTCAGCCACCTCATCTTTGATAAAGGGGCCAAACATGTTCACCGGAAGAAAGATAGTCTCTTTAATAAATGTTCCAGGAAAAATTGGCTCTCCATATACTGGAAACTAAAACTAGACTCATGCCTATCACCATGTACTAAACTAAAGTCTAAATGGATCAAAGATCTAAATTTTAAAACAGAAACACTAAATCTGTTGGAAGACAAAGTAGGTAAAAATCTTGAAGACATAGGGTTAGGTAGAGAATTCATGAACAAGAATCAAACTGCACAGGAAATACTTCACAGAATCAATAACTGGGATCATGTCTTATTAAAGAGTTTTTGCATGTTGAAAGAAATCTCCAGCATAGCAAAAAGAAAACCCACAAACTGGGAAAAAAAATCTTAGTGAACTCTCCCTCAGACAATGGACTTCTATCTAGAACATATAAAGAATTTAAAAAAAAACAGACCCTTGAAATTCAAAGACCCAATCCAATAATGGGCATCTAAGATGAATACAGAGTTCTCAGATGAAGAAATACAAATGGCAAATAAATACATGAAAAAGTGATCAGTATCATTAGTCATTAGAGAAATGCAAATTAAAACCACCCTGAAGTTCCATCTCACTCCAGAAAGAATGGCCAAGATAGAAAACACTACCAACAACAAGTGCTGGAGAGGCTGCGGGAAAAAGGAACTCTTCTGCACTGTTGGTGGGAGTGTAGACTGGTGCAACCGCTGTGGAGGTCAGTCTGGAGATTCCTCAAAAAACTGAGTTTGGAAGTCCCATTTGACCCAGCTATTCCACTTCTAGGCATAGTCCCAGAAGAACTGAAAACATCATACCACAGTGATATGTGCACCCATGTTTATAGCAACACAATTTGTAATAGCCAGATCTTGGAAACAACCTAAGTTCCCATCAACTTAGGAATGGATAAAAAAGATATGGTATTTTTATACAATGGAGTACTTTTTATGGAAAGTAAGATATTATTGTAGTCATTGTTCATTTTCTGTTGTTTGGTTTTGAATGTCCTGTAATGCTTTCATTCTCTTGAATGGTTTCATACTATTTTGTTATGTTTGATATTATTGTGTGTGAAGGTATGCTCAACTATTTAGAAGAAAAGAGACACTATGGTAGCTACTGTTGATGTTCGGTTGTCTTGTTGTGAAGTGCTGCGTTGCTTGCGTTTTTCTGTTTTGATTTGCTTTGTTCTGTCCTCTTTTGTTTTATTCTCTTTAAAATAAAAATAAAATAAGATAAAATTTAATAAGTAAATAAATATGCATCCCATGGGAATAAAAAAAAGATAACTATTACTGAGTCTCAATAAACATTAAATGAGAATCTGCTTGAAACCTTTTACAGGTCCCTTACTTCTAAACCCTTTGGCCTTTTAGAGAAACATATTTCTCTACAGTCCCTCACTATTCTGGACTATTCTGGCTGCTCTTTCTGCTCCCTTTTGTTGGTTTCATTTTCCTCTTATTCATAAGTAGCTCTTAGTACTTCTCCCAAGATACCTATCTCCCCACATGAGGTACCAAATTAGATGGTTTTAATATCTCTTCGGAGGCTATCTCCTCCAAAATTTTCAACTCCAATTTTCACCATGGTTCTATATCTCCAATAATATCATTTGATTACTTTTAGCCACTTCACATACAAACTAAATTTTTTCTCATGATTCTAAATTTGTTTACTGTTTTTCAAAACTCTCTGCACCTCAGGTTTTCTATAGTATTGAGCCCCTCTGGTCTTTGTTTTTTAACTTACAGCCTACCGACAGGCTAAATCTCTCCTTAAGTCTAATTTAAACATGGCACGTTCATGACATAATACCATCTATAGTATTACAGAACAACATATCAATACTTTTGTGTAACATTCAAAATCCCTGTTAAACAAGTCCCAACTTGCTTTTAAATTGTATTACTTTATTCTTCAACTTGAACCATTTGTTCCCAAGTGGGCCCACAGCCTCACTACCATGAAGACATCCAATTTAATGCCCCCCTTTTCCATAGACCCTCCCTTTAGCGTAACCACATTTTACAAGTCCTCTTAGGTCTAAGTAAAATTATAACTTCTGTGCTAAATTTTTCTTAACTACTTCAGATTACATTGATGCCTATACTTTTCTTGGTTTCTATTATTTTTTACTTGGTTTCATATAACTAAACATTTACTAGTGTTCTAGTGATTTTATGTGTCTATTTCCTTTGACTGTTTTGCTGGGATTCATCCCACACCTTACACTTCCTTAGTGATTTTCACAGTGCCTCCCATAATGGTAACAGGCAATAAATATTGTGTGATGAGTTTTTTGTAAATATTATTCTATTACTAATAGTTGTAATTAAACACCATGGTTTGTCTGTTATTTTCTGAAAAAAAATGATTTTCACATTATTTGATAACAAGAAAGATCAAGTTCTATATAAAGATGTAGTAATCAAAAAAGTTCCACTAAGCAGCAATTTATCTATGATAGACCTGGAAAATTATTTGTATTTTTTAGATAGCCTGTCAAAGAAATAATTATAGGAATAAAATGTGGATCCTATCTTGCCTTGGCATTTTAAGACTGTGCCTAGAAATGTACAATTGTTATAGACAGAAACCAGATTACAGGTGAATATGTTATATACTTCTAGAGCTAAATGTATGTACATGAGTCAAATAATTTAAAAACAACATGTATAAGTTATATCTGTGCTTAATGAAAATACTGTTTTAAACTAATTATGCAATAATCTGCATCATAAATATGACAAAGTATAATACTTGATAAAGAATTTTAAAATTCCACCAAACTGTTCAATGTTAGTAGTGTTTTAACACTGAAACTATTTTTCCTTGAAAAAAGTTTATAAAACAGCTTAAGAAATTCAAGCCAGGAAATTATTAAATACATTCTGGTAATTAAATGATTTCAGAGACAATAAAACAGTGAGTAGTATATTTAATAGGCAGTAAAACTAAACTTTAAATTGTATCTTAGATCTTTTAATGCATCTCAAACAAGGACCATGTATAGCATGAAAAACCTCGAAAGACAATTTTTATACCAAATTTACATAAGTAAATTATGAATTATAAACTGTTCTGAATTTAGAAGCAAAGGGAATACTTTTTTAAATGGTGTAATTTTTTACTAGTACACAGTTTATAGGTCATTGGTTTGGCAACATTAAGTTTGGCAATAATGACAACCTTTACATCTCATCATCTGACACAGGGAAAGGTCAGAGCTCAGATTGCATCCTGTAAAATCCTTTATTTTGTTCTAGCCACTTCACTGATGGCCAAACAATTAGACTTTTCAAGATTTCTTAGACAAAACAAAATAAATACCCTAAATCCTAAATTTATCATTTCTTCAAGGTAAAGATTTACAACAGAGGAGTGGACTAATTCAAAGACTAAAAGTTCAAACACATTCCTATGAATGCTCAAGAATTTTTTCACTTCTTTTCAAGAGTTATTAAAACATGTTGTAGTCAACTGCTGCCATGATAGAACTAAACAGAGGAAATCACTGCCTATGAAAATCATTAATAGAATTTGAACTATATTATCTTTGGAATTACTACTTTGAATGGGTACACAAACAAAGCCCCTCAGAGACTCTAATAAGATGGCTTATTAAGTACATTTAATAAAATTTAATAAAAATCTAAAAAAACAGCTAAGGGATTCTTTTCCTAAGCTACAAATCTAGCTTGAGTATCAGATTTTTAGTTTATTCTAATATTAGAGCTCTTTAGGAATAAAACAGGCACACATTTCTAGAAGACTTAGCTAACAGTCCTGTCTAGAAACTAAACAAATAGAAGTATACTGCTCTCAAAGGGTCTGAAGATCTAAGAATCAACCTGCACTCAAGGGAAGAAGTAATTGTGTTACAATAGATTACATCAGGAATATTCTGGGAATAAAATGTCAGTTTCAGGAATATCTTACCCATCATAGAAATAAAGCACAAGCTGGATGGTGAGGCTCAGGCTAATAATCCCAGCACTCTGGGAAGCTGAGGTAGGAGCATTGAAAGTTAGAGCCCAGCTTGGGCATACTGGTGACTTAGCAAAACTCTGCCGCAAAATAAAGAATAAAAAATGGCTGGGGATGTAGCTCAGTGTGAAGGCCCTGAGTTCGGTCTCCGGTACAAGGGAGGGGTAAGGGAAAGGGGAAGAAGGGGAGGAAGGGAAGGGAGGAGAAGGGGAAGGAAGAGAGAAATAGGTTTAACAGGCTAAATAACCAATACTGTCAGACTGCAATAAACTATAAAAGTTATTTTGTGTATACTCTATCACAAAAATTCCATTTCTTAGTTGTATTAATTCAAAAGTTAGGGGTTTCTTCTCTAACATCCTCCCATTCAGATAAATAGACAAACTTTGTATTAAGTTAAAAGGCAATGAAATCTATCTAAAAAAGGTTGTCTATTGGGATGCTCTACTGCATAGTTTAAGATACTTGACATGTTCCTGCTTACCCTGCATGATGGTAAGGGCGGAGGCCATGAGACACACCTCTTATTATAGCTGATACGCTTGCCCTCCGGTCAAATTATTTGAGCCTATTTTTAAGGTGAGCAATGGCATTAAGAACTACAGGTTTGAGTTGCACTGTTTGAAATTTTGGATTCAAGTTTTAAAGTTTGATTAAAACTCTTTTACACAAATAATTTATCATTTTAAAATAATCACATCCTTTTGAATAGTATCCTAAGGTAAATTTAAAAAGTGTCATTGTTCTAAAAAAATTCATTTAGCCTTGTAAACAGCCTGGAAAGTAAAACCATGCCAATTGAGGAGGTAACTAATAGCCACCTAGGTGAATAAAGGTGAACTTTACTTTTTTAGACCAAAAAATAAAGAGGAAAAGCTATAACTCACTAACAAGATAATCTATATTCAAAAGGTAGATTAACATACATTTGTAACTATATGTTTTGCAGACTTATGGATAGAAGCATGGGCCTAAATTTAAAACAAAAATGTTTATGCAAAAATACCATTATAAAAAACCTTAAATTGACATGGAATATTTGATTCCATAAATAAATTATAATTATTAGTAATAATGTAATATCAATTTATGGATGATGAATTATTCTTTTCATCACAAGCAGTAACTTTTTTCTAGGCAAATGGCATTTTTTAAGACTATCAGCAAAGCGAAGGTACTTTTCCATTATTTTATGACCAATATATGCTAATTATTATGTACTAATATTATGCTCTGTAACTAAGCCCACTGAATATTTAGATCATGTCTCGTAGGCCAGCCAATAGAATGTTCTGCAATGAAAATATCTTATATCTTCATTGTTCAATGCGACAGTGTGTCTACTGATCACTCAAAATGTGGGTAATGCAATTGAGAAACTATATTTTAAGTTTATTCTTAAGTCATATATGACTAGTGGCTACCATATTAAAGGTACAGCTTAGAGGGTTCAGACTCCCAGACAAAATGTCTTGTTATATTAAGTCTCCAATTTGCTTGTTGATTTCCATGAGCATGCTATTCACAAATGCTTATGAGGAGTGGTATACTGAAAAACATTTTATCTTGTAACATCATCTTCACTAAAAAATATGATTAAATCTATGCCAGCAAACACCTAACATTCAGAAAAGTCCAAACAAAAAATATTATCTGAAAAACTTTTTATTAGTGTTTATAGTATGTCAGCACAATCACACTGATTAGTGAGGTACTTTGGTGGCCTACTTCAATCTGTCTAATGTTAGTTCTAGCATGACTAGAATTCAAACTATGAAATATCTACTCCTAAAAAGTTTTTATTCACCACCTATCATAACACAAAAATACCAATTACTACATAGTTTTCAACTCCACAGCTCCACTGCAAAATTTGTCAAATCATTTTACCTGACAGACATATTTGTTCTTCCATTTGCTCAGCACACACTGACTGTTTTGCATCAGTTCCTAAAGAACAACAGAAAAAGAGAGAGTGCAGTTGGCTATACACATTGTGATTATCAGTTAAAGTGCTTCTTATTCAACACGGAAAAAAAAAATCAACATGCCACACAAAGATGCAACTGTTTTGGAGCTTTGCACTGGACAAAAGCAAAGCTATCATCACCATGAGAGTTGATCCTTTATGAAAATTAAAGTTGTTGAAAGATGTTTTAAAACAGATTTGTTTGTTACCATTTTTGAAAGTTTTTGAAAGATACCTCCAACTCTCTGAGTGAGTCTCGAAGTTTTTCTGGGCGTCTATTTTTGAGCGTCCAAGGATAATCTCGTGCTGGCAAATAAAACATGTACTACGGTTAGTTAAACATGATTTAAAAAAGGAAACTGCATAGCAGTGTGCCTTAGGAAGATTAAAATAAAACACCTTCATAATTGAGAGGAAGCAGGCTTCATTTCTATCATCAAATGACAGCCTTTTAAAAGGCTTTGTTATAGGAACAGGATTTTTACCACAAAATCTCCCTGATGGTAATTTCATGATGACAACCAACAAGGCTTAGAGAATCTCTGGGAAATTGGCAGGCCTGTGAATCTAATAGTACTTAAAATAGTAACTGACCTATTCTTTAGCACTGCAAACTTTTTCATGCAAATAACTGAATGCTCAATTTAAAAAATTTTCTGTATGTGGCTTCATTCAGACCTGGAAATTCTCATGAGTAAATAAATACAGTGAAAAAAATTACATATATGAAATATGATTAAAGTATCATATATAAAAACTGGAAAAAAGTCCAGGGAATCCAACTTTTAACAAATTTGGTACTTTTTTTAATATCCTCTTTAAAATTTTTACCACAATTTAGTATTACTCATATTTTGTTTTAAATCAATTTAACTGAAAGATAAAAGTATTTAGTGGGGTTATTATGTTTCCCTTAAAAGAAAGTAAAACTACTTCTGTTTTTAAAAAATTAATAAAATTGAGTTCGAAGTTTAGCTCTGTGGTAGAGCAATGTGCTTAGTATGTGCAAGGGCTGGGTTTGGTCCCAGCACCACTGAAAAAAAGAGATAGACACACACACAGAGACAGAAAATGTTAAACTCATTATATCTATTTTATCAGAAAAACAAATTCATCTTTGCATTCTAAATAAAAGTTGTACATATGTGTTTTATGTGTTCATCTACATATAATACATATAGTAATACAGATATTTAAACTGGAGAATAGATTTTCTATATATCATTATTTCAGCAAATTAACTTGGCTCTATAAACATTCTGATGTGCAGAACATATGTACAAACTTTAAAGTCTGTGTTGTACCTACTAATATAGTATTTTATAAGTTAAATTGTCAGTCCAACTGTTTAAAACAACAGAACACTTGGATTTTTCACTCTATCTATATTCCAAATAGAAACTTAAATTACATTTAAGCTATTAAAACCACTAACATTCAAACCATATTTTATATATATAAATATATATTTGAGACCAATAAAGGTTAAATACAATACAAACACTGATAATTATAATTCTTATTTTCTTAAAATGGGTAAAACATGTTAATAATGTAGGCCCAGTATGAATAATTAAATGTTAACATCAGGATTTAAGCATGATACATGTATTTTAAATATATTAAATAACATAAACATGGTTCATTAAGAAAGTTTATGCTTACATAAGCTTATACCTTCCCAAAATGAGTACAGAGACCCCAATCATGTAAATTAGAAAGGCCCACCAAATATAATTCCTATTTATAAGTTTCTATACCGAAACAATAGGAATTTGTAAAAATAAGAAATTTGGACAGAGTAACATTTCTGATTTGTGCAAAAATCATAATGTTTTGCAATGCTGAACTTTCTAGTTTTATAATTTCAAAATATTATACAGCAAACTTACATTCTGCCAACTTCTGTTTTTCCTCTAAGTTACCATGCTCTGTAGCTAACCCTGTGGCAAAGGAGAGATGAAAAAATTAAAGAAATGAAATTCGTTTTTATTATAGTATGTTGTATTTTTAATATGTACACATATAATGGATTATTTTACATATTATTGAAATTAATAAAATACGCTAAACTTTACAAAGGATAGTTGAAAAAAGGCACAACATGGACATTTTCATATCATATTTTCCCTAAATTTGCAATGAAAAGGCTTACAAGCAAAATAGGTGAACCAATATCCTGAGTTTCCGATCTCATCAGATAGAGAAAGGGAACTGCAACTGAGCCCAGGAGAGAAGCTGCTACAGTCTGTCATCAGAACCATGAAGTCAGCCTATTAAGCACCAAACTAAGCACACAGGATGCTCAAAGGAGCCCCATTTCAAGAGACCAGAACAGGAAGTAACTCTAGCTAGGGAGACCTTTTGGCCTATCATAAAACTTCTGGGATTAACAGGATTAATCAGATAACGAAAATTGATCATTCACTCAGAAATGCCTATTTCAGATAATCAGGTGAGGATCCAGGAGGCCAGGACCAGTGGGACTCATGCATTAACAATGCCCTCTACTGGGACACCAATAAATAAACCTGAATAAGCTATGCTGTTATCAACCTGATCAGCAATAAAATAAAAATTTTCATGTTCTTCTACAACATTTTATCAATACTGCTTTATTTTACATAAACCAGTTATCAACCTTACTGTTCTTCTAAAGAACTGAAGTGACTTTTCTTTAAATTCTAGAATTTATTTAAAGCTCATAAAAGTTTTCCATAATATCTTGTTGTTTAGCACAGTTTATAGAAATTAATTGAGTAGAAAAGATACTTTACCTGCTGAATCTTTCTTGTCATAATACTGGTAGACGCCGATGTCTCTATCTATAGAAAGAGAAAAATAACATTAAATTATGGTAAAAAGTTCTGGAGAATAAGAAGCCAAACCATACTATATTGGAGGCAGGGATGGGGAGGGGAGCAGAAACAGTCTCCTTATGTTACTAGAAATAAAATAGCTCAAAAGCATCTGGACATGGGTTCATCTATTCTAGGGATATGCAGAAACTGGAAAGTTTATCAATCTAATGAGAAAAAATTTACACAAAACTAGAATGGCATGAGGAAAAGATTAGTAAAGTACTGAAATCAAGGAAGACCAAGTTTTCTCTTTCACACTTCCTCTGATATTTTTCACAGGGCGCTACCAAAAGGAACTGCCACTAAGCAATGCCAAATGAAATCAGTGGATGGAAGAAAATGCCCTAGCTGTTGGATTTGGAGCTGTGGCTTGCTTTTCACCAATTTAGCTCAAGAGTCTAGTTCCCGTCATACAGCATTTGGGGAAAAATCTGCAGGAAAGAAAGGGAGGATTATAGAGAAGTACAGATAAATTATTATCTGAAACTTGTTTAGATTTTAAAAGCTTCCAAACTCATTCAAATTCAGGTTCTCCGCTGGGGCTAGCTAAGAAGAAAAGCTAGACCTCCAGATGTTGATACTGATGTAACCTACGAATCTGTTCTCACCATTTAAATACAGAAGTAGATAATAATTTTATCCATTTTTATAATATCTACAATGATATATTTCTTTGATTGAAGTAACATTTGTTTTCTTCCATGCAAAATAATTTTCAGTTACTACCATAAGGCAGATACAACTGTCTCTAAAGGAATGGAAGCAGTATAGACTGCCCCCTAGTGACTGACTGCTCCAAACTTTTTCAAACTGAAAAAAAACCACACACACACACACACACACACACACGCACCGCCACTATAATTAACTCTTCATATACAGTTTTTCAACAGTCAATTATACACACTTACCAAAGCTCTATGTTATTCATCATGCCATTATTAAAACATACAATTTTTAGGAACACAGTTTTATATCTACCAGTTAGACTTAAAATAGCTACTAAGGATTTATTGAGAGAAGTTATAAATATGGCTTCTTGAGTACCAGTATGTTATTTTTTGACCTAGATGATAATTTTATAGGTGTGCCCTCATTTTGATAGTTAACTTTGAAGATCTGTACACTTCTCAATACATATACTTCAATAAAAAATTTTATTGTTTAAAACTAAGAACCACACACACTATGAATGCAGGCAAAAATCCTGTACTAAAACTATTTCAAGCTAGAATTATACCATCATTCCATATACCTAAATATTTTCTACAACTCCAGAAAAAAACTATGAATATCATAAATCTCAAAAAAGTATAAATTCTAAACATATGAGAATAAGAAATGAGAAAGATGAAAAGCATGCAAATAGGAACAGAGAAGAAATACTTCAATTAAAATTCCCACCAGTAGTAAAATAAGCTTTCTTTGTGAGTAGTTTGGACTTTTATTTTCATTTATTTATATGATTTTTGGTGTCATCGTTGTGGGGGCTTTTGGTTTTTTTGTTTTGTTTTGTTTGTAGCACTGGGGACTGAACCAACGCATACGGAGCTACATCCTCACTTCATTTTTATTTTTGAGACAGCTTCTCACTAAGTTGACCAGGCTGGCCCAAACTTGTAATCTTCCCACTTCAGCCTCTGGAGTAGCTGGGATTATAGGCATGTGTCACAGCCCCCAGCTACTTTTGAGGTTTAAATTTTTTTTCTGTTTATATTTTGAAATTTTAATTTTCATCTCATTTTATTGCTGTGCTGGGAATTGAACCCAAGCTAGGCAAGTAAGTACTCTATCACTGACCTATATCCCCAGCCCACTTGTTATACACTTTTAACTTAGATTAGTATCATTTAAACGCTTTCCGAAGTTTGTGTTGATTTATGGATTCAGTATCTTTTCTCAAGTCTCTGTCATATATTCTTTTTTCTCCCTACATTGTTTCTTCAGAAATCCTTTGTCTCATTTATATGCTTTGTTTTCTTTCCTACTGAAGACATTCTTCAAATATCTGGCAATCCTTAGCTCTCTGTTCATATTAACAAATGAGACAACAAAAAGCTGACTGGAATCTGAGTACATAAATAGGGTTTGGCAGTGGGAGGACTTCATTGAATATCCACCCGGGTACTATATTTCACTGAAGGATGCTCTCAAATAAATGTCAGTGCAGATAAGTCTCTGAGGAATCATGCAGTCACTTCAGAGACAAATTCCTCAAATTCTTTCTTGAAAATTGTGCAATTGCATATGATACTCTCAGAACCAAGTGGGATTAAGTAGACATTATCCAACAGCATCTGAGATTCCATTTCAGCTCTGTTTTCAGGTAGGGAAGTCTTTTTCCACTGGCCCTGGTGTCTCCAGGATTAGGACCTCCCTATTAAATACTTGCACAGCAATAAGAGGTACCTCACTGCTTCTTACGTGGACCTTCAAGTCCCTTTGTGGTCACCCTGATACCACATACCCATCTTCTGCACTACCTGGCTCCCTCGATTTCTTTACCTTTCCAGAGTTTTAAGATGTAACTCGGCTGTTGATGGAATTCTCCTCTGCAGCCAAGTGATATTCAGATCTTTCAGTTCTGCTAATTCCTTCATTACTTCCATCTTCCAAAAACTGTCCAACTGCAGATGTTCCCTTTCCTATCCTCTTACTCTGTATAGGTTTATGCCTTCTTTATTTCATTCATTTCACTCTTATTTTAGATGAGTTTGGGGAGTAAGCAAATGTGTTAAATCTTTGTTTAACTGAGTTTCATTTTTATACACTTCAGGATAAACAGTGAAAATGCAACATTCATCTGGAATTATAAACTGAGTATAAAGAAACAGTACTTTGCAAGACAAACTACTTCCTTAATCATGATTTAAAAGGCATATGAATAAAAATGTCCTCCTAAATACAAAAGTTATTTGGGATAATAAAAGATCTTTAGAAAGATATTTTCTAATGAACTATTTATGTCATATAATATTAATAAACACTGATAGAAGACATTACTCCCCCAAGAAGTGTGAAATGCAAAGAACATAAATAGTTGTATTATCATAGCTATATATTTTAAATATTTAATATTAAATATAAATATCTGCCATTAGCTAGCTTTTAAATATTTGATTATCAATTAGTTATTATGAACAATCCCAGGGAAAAAAATTGAACATATGGAGTATCTTAGGAGGAAACAAATATTAAACCAATAAAATTAATTTTAAAAACTGAAAAATTAAGTCAAGCTAAAAAAATAAGTCAAATAAGAGTAATTAAAAGGAATCATTTCCATTAACCAATTTTTTATTAAGGATACAGAAAGCAACTTCAGCTAGAGAATCCAAGTGCTAACTTTTGCTAGTACTTATTTATAATGGTGAAATGTATTTTTTAAATATTATAATTGATCCAAAGCTTACTTACCCCCAATGTGTAAGGTATTCTTCAAAGACCACAGGTGCAGTTCAGTCAAGCAGAAAGACATCTGACGGCAGAAGGAATCTCTGTCCTGTTTAAAAAGTAATTTAAAATAGAGGCCAATTAATTTATGTTCTATTGCCTACAAAATTAATATCCCTTATAAATGGTAAAGAATCAATTGACACTATTGATGTTTGAGGTAGGGTCCATTAAAATAAAGACAATTTAATATATTTGTCTTTAATCATCCAGAAATAGACTCTAGAAAAAGAAAAGTATACTTCTTTTTCCTGGATTTAGAATGTCATCCTATTGAGAAATGTAGTCAGGAAAAAATATATATAGTATGTTTTAAAAAATATGTAATACATATAGTATATATAATACATATGGTTTTTCAATAAGATATGCTTAATTAAATTGAGTATATTTAGAATTATTTAGTATTTAAGTATTTTTAAGTTATAATTTCAAGGAAAAGAAAGTTCTGTTGGGAATCATTAAGTTTAAGCACATGTTGTAGTGCATTTTTAATATATAAAGCAAAACTTTAAAATCTTCTGCACACAAACAGGCTAATTAATGTGGAATTTAAGTATACAGCTACTACTGCATAAAACACACTATTTAAAAGTAAATGGTGTTTTAAAAAAAATAAATGGTGTAAAACCATATTAATACTCAGACTAGCTTGTTAATCTCCACATCATAATGGATCCAGACAGTCTAGCTGCATTGTAGAAAAAAATAACAAGATAGTGAATATGTACATCCTATATCTCCTATTTTAATAACAGAAGCTAGTTATAGGCACTACTGATACATTTTTATTAATTAAGCAGAATCTAATCAATTTGGGAGGTCAGTGTGAATCTAGAAAAAAAGAACAATTTTACAAATATTTATAAGAAACTGATGTCACTTTCAAATGTTTGACTGGAAATTCACTAGTACACTATGTTCTATATTAGAAACACATACAGCAATTTAAATTATGCATGTTATTGAAATCATTATCAAAGTTTCTAGTAAACTCCTGGATAACAAAAGAAATCTGAACAGTATTTGTAGTTATCTTTTCATGGGCAAAGAAGCAATCAGCTTTTGAAACATTAAAAGTAACTAAAATTATTTCCCATACTCTTCATGTGAGTCATTGTCAAACACAGGCTTAGACATAGTACAAATTTCCTTGACCCATCCTTCAGTTTTACAGGGCTTCAATGAACTTAAACTGTTAAGAAACAGGGGTTTTTTCAACCAAAGAGATACAGTGTGCCAAGAAATGAAATGGCAAAGTGAAATACGTGGCAGTTCTGCATAATGTTACAGCAGGGTTGTGAGATACAGATGCTACAAATGTTAGTGGATCTGCAAAGAAGCACAGGATTTTACCAGTTAGTTGCTGATAGTGATGATGATGATAACAGTACCACCTAACACTTGTTTTAAATATTTTGTAGGTATTAATTCATATAATCCTCATAGCTACTCTTCTAAGTAGTTGTCTCTATAATGAAGAAACCGAGAGGCAGGCACTAGTCAGTAAGTAGTGGACTCAGGCTTTAAATCTACACAAACTAACTTCAGAGGCTGTGGTGGCAACCTAAGCAATCTGCTGTACTAGGATATACAGACATATGGGTGGGAGCACACGTGATAATTTTGGGTAAAAATGTGACATGTCCCAAGGATGACAGTAGATGTAGGTGCTTGGTGGGAAGCCACAGAAAAATGAAGTTGAAAAGAGTCAGAAGGAAACAAGCTATAATAGTAATGTGTTTGGGGTTTGTTTTAGTAACATTCTTGTTGTGGGACAAAATACCCAATACTTGCAACTTGAAAAGGAGGAAGTTTTATTTTGGCTCACCGTTTCAGTCCATGGTTGTCTGGCTCAGAGCAGAGAGGGTATGGTAAAGGTCTTGGTGGAGGAAAGTTGACTAACCCATGGCACCTAGGATAAATCCACTGATGAGTATAGCACCCTCAAGACCCAATCATCTTCCAAACACATAAGACTCTGGGAGGACATTTTAGAGCTAAACCGTAACAGGGTCAATCTAAATTAGCTGTCTTCCTTGCACTAAAATGCCTTAAGAGGTTAGAGATAAAGGACCCCTCAATCTCTGATCTACTGTAATAGATGTATTTGCCACAGTATACAGATGAATGAATGATGAATAAGTGCTAAGTAAAATTGGTGATTTGTGAAAGAAAATATCCATCCGTGGACAAGTTTCTACATAAAAGAAGGTATTGTAATTAAGACATGCAAAAGCACTAACAAGTAGTTAGTGCTGTGACTAAAGAAAAAAGATGTGATAAATAGCTATATGCTTCCTCTGATACTGAATATTGAAAGTTTCCAACTTTTAGACTGTATTATAAAAATCACATTACTCAATTTAGAGCTTATAAAGATACCAATAATAATTTATGGCAATTTGGACAAAGACAAGGAGGGCTTAAGTGTAGCTGTTTGTTGCTATATAAAAAGATTTTATTAAAGAAATAAAGATTTTATTGTATAAATTAAATACATAAAATTTTATAAGTGAAACCATATGGATTGTATCTTTACTTACATGTCACAAGAGGACAATATTTGAAATTCTACTTTTCAGTTTAAATCAATTCAATAATAAAGCATTTGTCAAAACACTGTCTTGATGACAGAAGTGGAAAATGCAATATAGTTTTCTTTCTAACCTACATTGGTTATTTCTAAGAGGTATAAGTGCTTTTAATTTGAAAAATTCTTCAATACATTTGAAAGTTCTAAACTACTCACAAGTTATGCTTTGGGGGAGAAGAGGCAAAATGAGCTCTGTGGAGAGCTTCAAATGCCAAAAGCAAAGCTGTCTATCCTCTACATTTGGACACAGGAGATTCTGAGAATAGTAGTACAGAGTCTACCAGGTACCAGGACTGGTCTTCTAGCTCAGCACCCAAGGGCTCCCATCTAATTCCAGTGGGGGTAGGAGGACTGAGAAAAATGTACAAGCTATTTCTGTAAATGTTCTAATATACAAACAACACTGTTTTGGCTTTTCACTAAAAAAAGCACAGGACAAACTGGGAAGAAAAACGTTCACCTCCTGTTTTATGGAGGACCTTTTTGAGGCCTCAAAGAGAAATAATGGTATAAGAATGGAGAGGTAGTAGTAAGTGGTGGTACCTAGCAGAAAGTAAAGTGGATGGTAGTCTGCTGGATTAATAGACTATATTCAGTGAGAGTATCAGCATTCAGACAAACAAGATCTATGCCTCGCAAAAGTGGACAGGGTGAAGAAGTGATTTGTATCACTTAGAGAAATGGCAGCAATAAACAGCAGAGGAGACAGGTGGAGCTGTCAGTGGGTGGGACAGATGAGAAGTAAATAAGTAAATGACTGACCTTATTTATAAAAACATATCACAACTCTTGTGGACTCACCAAAACAAGTATGCTTAAAGAGATTGCTTTACAAGAGATCATGTATTAACAAGGGGATAAAAAGTCTCGTATGTGGGTTATTCAACCTTTTTTACTAAACTTCAGATATCTCTAGGAAGACTATGCAACATTAAAGAAAATCAATAGGATAATTAAAATAAAATTACAAAAATTTATAACAGAAGAAATGAGCAGAATACAAAGGAATCAAATCAATATCCTTTTTACTGTCCAAGATGTCTCGCCATCTTCAAACCCTGTGCAGGTTTGTAAAACACTCTCAATTTTAGAAAATGTGCTGCCAAAGCAAGCACTAAAACACTTTCAAATGTCTTGTATCCTACTCAAGAATGCCACCAGTTAAAAAGAATGCAGGTAATTTCCTAGTTTGAAAAATCTGCCTGGAGGAAGTAGTCAAGACTGAGCTTGTATTATTCAAATACTGTATTCATGCATAAATAGTTATTTTGAAGTAGTGAGGAAAAGGATTTCAGAAGAATGTTGGATTCTATACTTCAGGAAGGAGAGATGGGCAAGGATTTAAAAGGTACTGAAACAGTTAAGGGGCACCTATCAAAGGAAGCTGAGAAATGTTGCTTCCTTCAGTGCCTTTGTACATTTTTCTGGAGGCTAAAACCCAATGCACATGACACAGAACTGGAACAATAGTAGCAGTACAGGGGAAAAGGGAATTAAAAAATTGTATTACTCTAAAAATATAGGAAAATTGGCCTTATGTGGTGGCACAAGCCTGTCATCTCAGCACTCGGGCAGCTGACACAGAAGGATCATTGTGAGTTCAAGGCCAGCCTAGAATACAAAGGACAGCCTGAACTGCATAATGAAACCCTGTCTCATTTAAAAAAAAAAAAAAAAAAGCAAATTGTCCTACTATTGAATAGGAATTATCTAAATGAAAAGAATAGCAGAATAAAAAAATCTGAATAAACAAAAATGCACCAATAATTTAGCTTTTCATTTGTATATATCTTTCTTTTATAAGCTTCTATTTGTTCTTAATATCTAAGATAGTTGGTGTCAGTCTCAAATGTCTCAGAGGCCATTCTGAATCCAAACTGACAGACTGCATAAAAGATAAACTGCATGAGTTAAATTTGACCTAAACTTAGGATGACTATTCTCTGGTATGGGGAAGAATCTATGATAGCACAAAGTTTGAGGACAGAGATGAGAATAACCTAGAAATACCCTTTTTACTTTCTACTTATATCTTCAAAGTTTCAACAGTTAAGGTCTTCCCTGCAATTTGGGCTACATTAGAATTATTACTATCTTCCTTAACAATTACTGGTACCATATAAACTACATTTTGAGAAAGTAATATATAAAGTAGGAATAGTTTCACTAACAGTGGTAACAATCTTCTTTTGAATAATAACTGTGTTTTAGAAGTAGAGCTCACTTAATAAATTGCAAAATACAAGTGTCTTCTGCCAGGATACTTAGGTATTCAAGTCCCTGATTTCTGAAGCCAGTGATTTGTACTGTGCTATGTGTACAGGAAGCTTGAGGGCAAATAAAACCCCAGTGTAAAACATGACAGTGAAGAAAGAATTAGGCAAGAAAAGACGCTGCTGTAGTTATAACAAAGATAAATGATACCATGGCGCCAACAAGACATTTAAAATGGATGTGTGTTAGCAAAATAATGCAAAGAGCCTGAGGGAAATCCGTTTTGGCCGTAAGCTTAGAACATATATTTGCTATTTAGTATGAATATATTTTCTGAGGGCTATGTGTTCACTAACTGAAAATGTACAAAAATAAAGACAACTAAATAGCATGGATTTAGATAAACCACAAGTCAAATGTATTAGATGTTATAGTCACCCTTGGATATCTCCAAATTACATTAAACTTTAGTGTACTGACCCATAATCACTTCTCCAACACCAACAGTATTACTACCTGTTTAGTATATTCAAGAACATATTTAATCAAAAAGATGTTACCAGAAAAAAAGATATTTTAAAATTATTTGAAACCAAACCACACAATTATGTAACAATAAAGTTTATGTGAAAGGGCACGGGAATCTCAAAATAAGGAGATTTCAAGCTTGGACTACATCTGTTGTACCAAAAGACTTGAATACTATGCAGATTGGCTCATTCGTGATCACAGAGCTTTGTAACATCTAAATGTAATGAAATATCACAAAAACTTTGAGCATCTTAGGTATAGACATTTTACCGTGAGTTACAATGCTTTATAAAACAGAATCTCAGCCAGGCATGGTGGCACACACCTGTAATCCCAGCACTCAGGGAACTGAGGCAGGAGGATCCCCATGTGTTCAAGGCCAGTCTGGGCAATGTAATGAGTTCAAGGCCAGCCTGATCTACATACTAAGACCATGTCTCTAAAAAAACAAAAACAAAAGCAAAAACTAAGATCCTTATTATCAATTATCTTACAATCCAGAATAGCAGATAAAATAATCACAAAAATAACAATATGAAATTTTGTGCAAATCTCATAACATAAAGTGTCACAGATACTCTAATATTTGATGTTCTAATCTGATAAAGAAATGGTCTTATAAAGAAGACGGCAGTTGAGGAAAACAGATAAAAAGGAAAGAATGCAATATATAAAGTATTAATTAGATGCAAGGCATATTTGAGGAATAAAATGTAATCTGATTCAGTGTACAAGTAGGAGAAAGAAATTAGGGCCATACAAAGGATGTCACTGAATGCCAAACTCAAGAACTAGGAGTCATTAATTGCCAGGGACAGAATGAGGAATAACAAAAAGTTTCTGATTAGGAAAGGTATTTTACAAAAATAATCAACAGGCAGCACTGTTGGAAGATTAACTGGTCACGTAGAATACTGAAGAAGTGAAGGAAGATCTAATGATCTGCTTGAAAGACAACTAAAGTAACAGATAACATTAATATTCAGTAACAAGGTCTTGAACTGAGATGATGGCACTTGGCATATAAACAAAGAAAGAGATGGCAGTGATCTTTTTAAGAAAATCATCATAGCCCCAAAGCACAGAATATGGAAGCAAGGAAGCAACAAGGATCTCTGGAGTGACCATCAAGGGATTGGGATCTGGTTACTGCACAGATTATGACCCCTCCCTTGAACATGGCTCACCAAGCAGGGCTGCTGCCATCAACTTGTGACCAGCGAAAGGGTTCCAGTGTATCCCATCTATTCACAACAACTTGCTGAACTGTCCAACTCACCTCAATTTTCCCAGCTACTGACCTCATTATGTATGTGGTCTACTGTTACCCTTTTGCCTTGCCCTCAGCCGGGAATTCAGTCTTGTCGTCTTCCTAGCTTCCTCACTCCAGCAAGAACCCACAAGTACCATTCCTCTTGGCCACACCGGTTCCCAGGAACCCTTCACCTAGACTTGCTTTCATCTGATTTACACTGGTTTGAAACACAGGACTTAGATTGGAACATACAAACAAAGAGGTTAGCTGGAAGAGAAACAAATTCTGTTAATATTGGCAAGTTGGAATTTTAGGTACGTTGGGAATCTGAAGGCAAAGGAGTCACCTGGGAATCTATGTCCAGCTGCTAGCTAAAAATGCCTAAGAGGAACCTTGATTATGTAAAAGGTATTTTTGAATTTTCTAAATAGAGAGGAAAGTTCAAGCCCCTTAATAAGACCCAGGAAAAAAATAGTCAAGAATAAATGTTTTGGTAATGCTCTTGTAAGAAGACAATAGAAAACACAGACTAAGTTAATGTCAGAAAAGCCATGGAAGAGAAAATAGAGTATGTGAATGAGGTATGTGCATGCATTTAGTCATTACATTGTGATCAAACTTGTTGGTTAGGATTTTTAATGTAGAGATGATCTCAATATTGTTTAATGAGAAGTAATGTTTTATCAAGGACATAGAAATTAAGTCTGCTAAAGGCAGTGTGGTTCTACTGTTCCAGATGCTGGGCTCCAAACCAAAAACTGCCTTCATTCTAATCCTACTATGACAAATTTACCCTCAATCATTTCATCATCGCTCTGCCTTAATTTACCTGCTTGAAAAAGTAGGGGTAATAATACTGACCTACACGTGTAAGGGCGGAAGTATTAATTAATGTTGTATAATGCTTTGAAGATGAAAAAGGCTGAGCATTAGTGGGTACTGCACAACTGACTATAACATGAAAATTTCACCCTTCAATTTTTTTTTTCAAAACAGCAGTTACTAAATAAATGGTTTAGGTCCATTAGTAACATTCACCTTCTAGTATTATCAATTTATTATTTAAAATGAATCTACACTTTTTCCACATTGTGTCACAGCACATAAAGTTCTAGATCACTTGGAAAGTCTAGAACATCTTCTTAAGCTAAATGTTAAATGTAAATACTTAGGACACATTTATTTGATAATGAGTACTCAGCACAAGTATTTAATAAATGCTAGAAGCTAATAATTTTAATTAGGTTTTTGTGTTTTGATTTTCGTTGCTGTTGTATGGTTTTTGTCTTTTTGAGACAGGGCTTCACTATGCAGTTCAGGCTGGCACTGAACTCACTTTGTAGCCCAGCCTGGCCTCAAACTCACAGAGACCCTCTTGCCTCAGCCTCTCACTGCTGGGATTACAGTGGTGCACCACTATACCTAGATTAATTAAGTTTTGATTCAACATATAACACTAAGCAGTTGAACGGTACAAGCAAAACACAAAAGTACAAAGCATTATGTTAAAAATACTATCATGTCCTTTTTTTGAAACCAGCTTTAGAACCTAAAAGTATATAAAAAGGGGAAAAGAAAGACTTTCAAATACATTAGACACTCTATCTTGTCTTTTGTTTCCTAGATATTAAAATTACAATAGATTGTTTCTTTAAATTAATTGTTTCTTTAAATACAAACAATATGGAAGTATTTAAAGTAAAAGTGAAGTATTTCCTCCCATTTGCCCACCCTCTCTGATGGGCACCACTGAAGAATTTGTGATATGTCCTTTCAGACTTCTTCAGTGTACTTGCAACATACCCGCACTCAGGGTGACTTGTTTTGTGTCTTCAAAGACAGGATATTATTATACATACATCTTTCTTTTTTTTACTAAACAACGCATGGATACTCTCTTTGTCAGCATATACAGATCTACCTCACAGCTGAAATTTCCCATTGATTAGTAATCATAATTGGCTTAATCATTCTCCTAATAGACAACAATCTTTATTTCATTTTTGCCTTGCAAAAAGTGTTACCATGAAAATATGCCCATATGCTTTACATTGTGACTGCTTATGAAATGACTACCAATTTCAACTGCCACAAATAACATGACTGCTCTTCCTATATCCATAACAGCTCAGAGCATTATCAGTTTTATATTGTTGCCAATTTGGTAAGTGAAAAATGGGATTATTATAATTTTACTTTCATTTTTAATTCAACAAGATCAAACACCTTTTCATGTATTTTAAATAATTCTGTTTCCTCTATAAATTACCTATTCTTATCTTGTGCCCATCTTTCTATTAAGTTCTTTATGCCTCTATGTATTAAGTAATTTAATCTTTTGTTGCATACTTTGGACATAGTCTTTTAAAAACCTTTAAGTAAACCTTATATGGGAAGAAAATAGGAGAACTTGGAATCCATCTTTTTGTGAAGTTGGCCATAACAGAAAGCTGTTTGAATTCAATTCAGCTAGTGCTGTGAAAAGTGCCCCCTTCTTGGCCCCGCCAAGGGCTTGTTCTTCAGATGGCTGACAATTGGTCAGTAGCTATTTCTGGTTAAAACAAAATGTGACAGATTTCTATGTTTCAAGAAAACCTGCGCCTAATTCTTACCAAAAGAGGTTAGAAGACATTCTCTGCCTAGACAGAAAAGTAGGAATCCCTTCATTTTCATAAAATAAATTGTGGCAAAAAAAAACTTTATAAATCTGCTGTTAATACTTAAATTTGGAAAATATTTCCCTAGGGAATTGTTCAAACTATTTAATTCACTTAGTCAAATAGATCTTGTCAATTTAACATTTTCCGTACTGTAAGCAGTTTTGACATTTAGACAGTTTATCAATGGCTTCTTCATTGTAGCCTGCTTCTTTCTCTTCTTTCTACTCATTACAATGAAGCAAATTAAATTCCACTAATATTTAAAGACCAGTGCTGACATTTGCATAGTCATTTTATGGGTGTCTATTAATACAAACATCTTGTTTGCTGATGCTCATTTTAAATATTTTGCTACACACAGTTTTCCATTATTCCGAAGAGACATGCCTAGCTGAGGTACATGTTTTCCATGACCTTGCAAAATTATTGCTGTAGTTTATATTAGGCAATTTAGGGAAGAAAAGTATGCTTGCATAAGCCAATAATAATAAGAACAATAACAATAATCTTTTCTCACCACAGCCCCCTACACAGGTACCCATCATTCTGAACTTCAAAAATATGAGCTTAATTCTTTTAGACTGCACCTCAATCACAAGAATAAAAAGACAAGGAAAACAGAAATGTTGGCAATGTGATAATGATAATTAATTCTAGATTATAACTCTATAAATATAATTTTATGCTACACTTGAATAGATAGAAAAAAACATGACTTTGAAGAGAAAATAAATTGAATTTCAGGAATAATTCCTAAATAGCTCAGTCAGCTAAAGACAAGAGAACACTGAAATGCTCTTATCTAAACCAATGCTTAAATATTGAAATAATTTGTCAATTTAGAGTTACTGTTTTAAAAAGTACATAAATCAAAGACTGTTGTGAACTGAGAGAAAATAGGAAAAAGATAGAAAGCCTTTCTCTACAAATTTCTATACAAATAGGAGACAGTGAAAAATACTGAAGTGCCCTGCAGCAATATCACCTCAACCTTGTCAGGTTTCACTTGTCAACACTTCAGTGACAGATTGCAACCCCCTCCTCTAAAAAACAAACCCTAGTAACTGTTGAAAGAAATGCTTCTTATAAAACGTGGACTACCTCATGCAATTTGATAGTTGTATACTTAGAAATACTTTTTTTTTCCAAAAACACTTGAACTCCCACTCCCCCATGGCTTCTATAAAAACTTGGATGCTACAGAACCTTAACACAGGGAAGTGAAAGGTGAACAACATTTTTAAATACTTATTAAATGCATTTTATATTCATTATTTCATTACATAGTCACAGGACCCCTCTGAAATCATGCATTAAGTGCTCTCTCGCTGTGTGTGTGTGTGTGTGTGTGTGTGTGTGTGTGTGTTATATACTGTCAGTCTATACACCTAAAAGCAGTTTTCTGGGCAGTTTCTCCAAATCAGTGATTAGGCCCTAAATCCCGTACTCTACAATTACAGAAACTAAGGTCTGAGATAAGCTAATTGTACAAATTCAATCAGCTTGTGAAAGGAACAAGTGGGACTGGGATTCCTGTCCACCAACCATCTTTGTGGTGCACTTTCCACTCTCCTATCTCCCTCCACCTAAATGCAGCACTGCACAGAGCATTTTTGATACCTGAGATCAATGACTTGTATAATGAAGTCATGACAAAAAGGTAATTTTTTTTTTCAGCCAACTTTTACTTTGTCTTGCTTAGAAAGTTCTTGGGGAAAATCAATTGAAAGTCTATTTAAGCACAATTTTTAGGACATCATGAATTTGTAAGTAAACTGATGTACCTAAAATGTCTTGATTCAAATTGGTGTTTCTTAGGCTCTAAAGAATCTTCCTGCTATGTGCATACCAAACTTTATTCACAATAATATAAAAATGAGCTCCAATGTGCATTATTAACATTTTATGGCTTACCCTAAAATAAAATATCTTCTTTTGAAGTTGTTATACCAGAGAAGCTTTTCCATTTTGACTACCTTTATTTGATAGTGGCTACAGTTGAGTTCTCAGTCCCTTAGTCTCTGTGACAAACAAGTTCTTAATGTAATGTTAACAAGCCTAAATGCTCACAGTTTATAAGAATTCTGTAGTGATTAGATCTCCATTCATATTCTTCCTTCCCTGATTGTTTTCACCTTTACTGAGGACTTGTCATAGTGCTTTTATAAAAAAAATTTTGTATTTTGTTTCAATGGTTGAATGCAGAGCCAAAAGATAACTTAGTGAAGAACAGTCTTTTCTTACTGGAATGAAGACCTGTGAATAACCACCAATGTTCCCTAAAAGGGATCAATTTCACCTTACATATTTAACACAGGCATATATCACCACATCTTAAAATGCTAATGATTTCCTAATGTCACAGGAAATTATCAATACTTAAAAATCAGTAGATAAAACAAGGAAGATTCTAGATTATCATATTTTGTCCTAAAGTCCAAATAACAGATTAATAAAAAATACTTTGATACTTTTAAAATCATACCTTGTATTGTTCTGGAGTAGTAAATGGGAAAACATATTTAAAAATCTGTGGCAAATGTCTGTTCAATAAATGTCAGTTTCACTTTTACTAGCATTAAATATCCATAAAATAATGAGTCCAACTTATATAGTTCTTATGGCAAAAATCTATTTCAGTGGATATTATCTGCTGGATTATCATTTCATCTTCTAATCAGTTTTAATTTTGTTAAAGCTACATTTACATGGCATTGCCAACAATGTAGGCATTCAAGTTATTTTTAAAAAAACTCAATAATCTATCTTTTTGAGGAAATCATAACTGAGAAAAACAACAAACAAAATTATATCAGAGTGTAGCACATAAAACTGACCCATGTGCAGGAGGAAAAGTACGAACAGAGTTACTCCTAGCATCTCACACAATCTCAATTACAATAAAAACAGAAATAATTTATGCATTTTCAGAACTTTCAATATCTTCAAAGAAATGAACCATGTGACCCCATGAATCTATCTACTATATTTCTCTAATTCTGGTCACTACTGGTGGTTTCTCAAATTTTATGTATTTTATAATCAATGTGTTACATTTAATATATTATTGCTTTTATCATCAAAACTTGCTACTAAATGAACAGTAACATAACCAATACTAAGTTACAATCAATAAAAGAAAATGTATGTCAGTCCTTCATTTTGTTTGGGAAATAGATGAGCTCCAAGTGACTTGGCAACATACACAAAGTCCTGCACAAAGGACCTTTCAATATAGATACGGTATTGTGTAAATGTAATCACTTTTACTCCCAGCAAAGTCACACTAAAGTGAAAATTACACAACAAAATTTAAAACTCAAAAGGCAATGAAATTAGATGCAAGATAATAAAAAAACAGATGAAATCAAAGTTCTATAGAATAAAAGGCAGATGGACAAGAAATAACTGACAACAGATCTGCGAAAGCAGAAAGCTAAGTATCCATGGCAGAACCCAGAGCTGAGAATCAAAAAGCACATTTAGTGGAATCTCAGAAAATCTTAGAAACTGGAAGAACCAAGTAGTTCTGAAAGAATGGCTATACTTAGAACTAACTACAGGAGACTTGTTTGAAAGTCTATATAAATAGTAATACTTAAGACTTCCAGGTGCCCTTTCCTGCCAGCACTGCTGGGCAATGGTCTCTCCCCAGTACAGAAGAAAAGTGGAAATGGACTCTTGTGAGAGGTTACAACAGAGCAAAACATTACTAAGACTAGCGCAGCTATATTGAAAAGGGAGAGGAAAGATAGGAATGAAAATATGAGGACTAAAACAAAAAAGATTCAGAAAACTCAAGATGTTACTGTTAAGTCTGCCAAAAGGGAAAAACTACAGACACACACACACACAAACACACACACACACACACACACACACACACAAAGAGAAAAAGCAAGAGAGAAGAAATGTGTAGAATCAGTCAGCCTGACTCTCAGACATATCTGACTAACAAAGAGAAAAGCAATAATGGAAGGGAAGAATGTATACAAGAAAAACTTCCTAAAACTTCCCTACATTATCTTTTAGGTTGAAAGAAATGACAAAGTACCCAACGTAATTCATTACAAAAAGCCTATCATTTATATATTTAAAAAGCACATCATTATAAAATCACAAAACAATGGATATAAAAATATCAAAGTCTCCAGAGAGGGAAAAAAACATATAATAAGTATCAAGGCTTCAGGCTTTGAAACAGTAACACTGGAAGACAGAAGACATTTTGTTTTTTAAGGAAAATTATTTCTTACCTATTATTCTATACCTACTCAAACTGTCACTGAATATGAGGTTAGAAACAGATACTATTCTCAAAAAGAAAGCCTAAAAATTTAGCTATTATGGATTTTTTTTCAGGAAGTTACTGAAAATGTGTCCCATCATAGTGGAACAAACCAAGGTAGACAATATGATAAGGTGTAGTAAATATGGGATCCAATACAAGGACAAAAGAAAAAGATTTTCCAGAATGATGAAAGGAAGTCCTATAAAGGTATGTCTTATGAAAATAACAGTTAAGGGCCGGGGATTTAGCTCAGTGGCTTAAGCGCCTGCCTGGCAAGTGCGAGGTTGTGAGTTTGATCCCCGGTACCAAAAAAAACAAAACAAACAAAAAAAAAAAAAAAAAAAGAAAATAACAGTTAAGTTCAGACTTAAGCAGGACAGCAGAGAACTTCAACAAAAAATAAAGTTGACAGAATTAAAGATTACTTCATGTATTTAAACTTAAGGACTTACACTTTTGCAAGAGGAAGAGGGAAATAAGTAACAGGTCTACAAAAATACGCAAATAAAGTAAGTAAGGCAATTATTAACTGCAGACAAAACAAAAAAAGAAAAGTCCAACTATAGAATGCTACATGCTTATATAAGCTTTGCTTTTAAATATTTACATAATTAGAAACATGTAAACATGCAATACTAAGTAACCAAATTTTGTGGTCTAACGATGTTGAAAGGAAAAAAGCAAGTGCGGAGCAGAGGAGATGAACACTGAGGCAGAGGTTATAAGGTTTCAGATCACAGCACCCCAAAGTATGGTGCTTTAGGATGCTGAATACTTTCAACTAAAGGAGACTGCACAGACACAGAGCAAGGTCTCTTACCTTCTCCTGGCTCCCTTTACCTCTTTTACTCCTCTGAAGACACAGAGACCAACATTCCTCTTGCCAAAGGCAAGTGACAGAAAAGCAAGTTTAAGACTTAGAAGGCCACTCTCTCCTTTTTTCTTGAAGATTCTCATTCCAGAGAGGTTCTGTTCCATACTATGGGGAAAAAAGTGCTACAGAGAGCCAAGAACACTGAACACACAGGTCTTTCTGACATCCTTCCTCAGCCCATCACCATTAGACCATGCCTCTTGTCTGATCACATTCTTATATGGCTGTCTATTCATCATTGAATGTAAGCATAAAAACATCTTTTCTTGAGTCTTTAGGTCATTTCTGAAGGTTCCTACGTCCATAAAACTTTGTATAAATTTGTTATGTATTTCTCTTGTTAACCTGCCTTTTGTTATAAGAGCAATGTCTATTACCTTTATGGTGAGTATGGGAAGTATCACATTTTCCCGGTCCTACAGGGTTAGGTTCTCTCCCAAAGTAAGAAGTTAACAGGTTAAAAACTAAGATATTTAAATGGAGAAATTAGTATATGTATACTGTTTATAAATATGAAGGTAAGTACGAAAAGAAATAACTAAAGAACTGAAAATGGTTACCTCTCTCTGGAGAGTGGTAGGGAAGATAAATCCTCTTATTAGTATGGACCTTGTAAAAACTGACTTTTATGCTATGTACATGTGTTATGTGAATTCGAAGGAAAGCTGCCCCGCTCCAACTAATAGTATTCAGAACACATCGGCAAATGGAATTAACAGCGAACACTGAGTAAATGCCTCATCCCAATTATTTTGCCTTCCCTATAGTAACACCTTTAAAGACATGGTGGACATTATTTTCCTTAAAATTGGTGGTGGGTTTACCCTTATAGGTTTTACCTTTGATGAAGTTAGTCATACCACCTTGACAGGTACTTTCCATGAAAGAATATTTACTATTAGAAATACAACCAGGTTTTTAATTCACCAATTAAATTCACCAATTTGGCTTTGCACCAACCCATGATGTTACATGGCATTTAAAAATAGGTGAAAAGTGCTCAGCTGCCTAACATTATTCTGTGAAATCATCTTTTGGTGGACAACAAAGAGCCTATTACAGAAGTCAGAACTAAAATGAAAATTAGCTACAGGAGTTTATTTTTAAAATGGAAAAAACCATGACCAATTGTTTTTATTCCTGTACTGCATTTGAAACTTCCCTTCCCATCTTCTCCTTTCAAGAGGAATTAGGCCCGGGTATGCCAAGAGCACAACATCAGTAACTGATTTTGGAGCCAATTGCAAATGCAGTTATGTGTATGCGAACAGTACAGTTCAGGATTTGTCAAAGATGAAGCCAGCCAATGAGGAGATGCTTAAGCATTCAGATCAGGGTTTACGATTTTTCATTTTTCACTAAGTAATAAATTTTGTGTTTAGTTACTTTTAGTGAAAAAAATTAGATCACATATTTTAACTGTAATTTAAAAATCACAGCTAAATACATATGAGTACATAATAAATTTGGCACAAACACTGGTAATTATACATCCTTTGATAAACATTCTAATATACAGTTTCTATAAAGTAGGCAATTTTTAAAAGTTTTTTTTTTGTGCATCATTTAGTTATCTAATTTATACTGAAATAAAGTATCTAATATATAAGTTGATATTTGGGCGTGATTTCATTTTTAAATTTAAAATGTTAAAAAAAATTTTTAAATGTTTAAAAATTAAAAGATAAAAAAGCCGAGGATTTAGCTCAGCAGTGTAAGTGCCTTCCTGGCAAGCACAAGGTCCTCAGTTCCATCCTCAGTACAAAAAAAAAATTTATAATGTCACTTTGTTGCAAATAGTTTAATATAGCACACTCAAAAGTACTTTCCATTAAAGATACTCAATGACAAATTTAATGTCATTATAGAGAAACTATACTGCGTTGGGTAGTATTAACCTCCTACTTATAATCTAAATCAATGATTATGCTGATAAGGAAAAAGGTTCAATTTGCCTTTAGAAATTGCATTCCTCTGTTTCTTAACCTCAGTAAATTTGAATAATCTTCAACTCATATTATGTTCTTTTCTCAGCTAATTATAAAGTACTGTGTGCTAAATGCTTTATATGTATTTTCCTACTTAGATTTTACAAACTAATAATGAGGTCATTATTCTCTATTTTTTACAGTGAAAAAGCCAAATCAAATCCCAAAGTCAATCATTTTGATACTATATGCTTCTTTCATTACAGGGTATTTAAATCAATTTTTGTTAAAAAGTTTTCATAGTTGTCCCCAGAATCAGCTGCTAACATCCTTCTTTGAAGCAGTGAGCCTACACATGCGGATGACTGTCACCCCAGGTCAGAAGAGGGGGCAGTCAATGACTGGGTTGTAAAAACAGTAAAACTGCCTTTGGGGAGCCCACGTAAAGAGCAGGAGGCACTGGCAGGCACACACTTGTCCCTTATGGAGTGAGCCGTCTTGGACATAACTTCCCAGCTCCAGGGTTATCTTTGGAAGGCTGCAATTCCAGGAGAGACCCTGAGCCACATATCTGTCTGATACACAGAAATGAAGATTAAATAAACATTTGCTTTAAAAAATCTAACATTCTTTCATTAAATAATTTTTCTAGCTTGTTCTAGATGCCCCCCCCAAAGCCTCACATGCTCATAAATTGGGACTTTTTGGAGCTGGCTAGAGGTAGGGAGTGTGATAGTGGGATTAAGGGTGTGTGTACTAAATTAGTCCATAGACAGGAATTAGCACAGTCTGGGTGGCAACACCCAAAAGGTTGGTAGCCTGAAAGGGATAAAACGGAAATGCAGACTGGCTGCAGGGTGCTGTTGCCTTCTGCCTGCCACACAATAATATTACCGTTTTTTCTCTGTGATGCTCCTGTGCCATGTCATACCTTGCCTTGGAACCAACCAGTTATGGACACAAACATCTATAAACTGTCAACTGAAATAAACCTCTCCTCCTTTAACTTGTAATTGTTGGGTATTGTGTCTCAGCAATGAAAAAAGTAACTAAGAGACTAAAGTATTTTGAACGTAAGCAACATTTTCAGTCTTCTCATCAACCCTTTTCCCTTTTCCAACAAGGACACTATGACTATAAAGAAATGCTCACGGTTTCATCAAGAAGGGAGAGGAGTAAGGGGTAAAGAAAGAGAAAAAGCCCACTGTCTTTCTCACTAGGAGTCACCACTTTATGTCATTTCCCTTCTTAACTTCTAAATCCTGATCTATCTACTTCTTTTCATCTCCTAACCCCTCTCTTTGTCAACTATCAAATACCCTCTGTCTGGACTCCCATTCCAACTTTTAGGTTCCTACAATCCATTTCCTATAGAAATATAAAACTACATTTTATGACTAAAGTATGTAACATAAAATATCTTTTAAATATATCACTTAGGTCTAAAACACTTGAAACACTTCTCATTGCCTACACGTGTTTTGGAGGGTTATTTGGCTTTGTGGTATTAGAGGTAGAACTCGGAGCACCCTACCACTCAATTACATCCTCAGCCTTTTTATCTTTTGAGACAGGGCCTCACTGAGTTGTTGAGGCTGGCTTCAAACCTGCAATCCCCATCTCAGCCTTCCAAACAGCTAGGATTACGGGTGTGTGCCACCATGCCACGCAAGCTGCCCTTGTTTTAAAGTGCTAATACTGGTGTATGTACCCCTGTGTTAGCTGGCTCATGCTTACCTCTTCCATACAATCTCCCTTCACTTCCCTCAGGAAGACAAACCGGGGTAAAATTGCAAAGAGCCCTAGATAAAATGAAACCAGCCTGAGTCATATCTTGTAAGTCAATAATTTTCAGATTTTTCTAGCAGAACAATTTTTTCCTTGGATCAAATGTTATACATAACTCCATTATATAAAATTTGCAAAAGTAGAGATGTTCTGGTTGAAACAAGGTCAGGGGCCCCATTCAAACCATTAACACCAAAAGCTTCCTAAGGTCAGATGATGGTTAGATGTGGGGAGCCATTGGTTAGTGCTCAGTACCCAGCTGTACTGCATTGAACATTCATGTCTTAGGTCTCTTCTCATTTTTTGTTTTTTAGCTCTAAATATGTAAATGTTTCCTTGAATTTTTCTTCTAGATTACTATGTCAGTCTGTAATTAGATATATTACTTTGATAACCTTGCTCTCCCCCAACTCTGTCTCTCTCCACACACACAGAAAATATTATCTTTAATTTCATATTTTTAAAAATCCTACTTTTATTTTTAAGATCTTTCATTGCTTCAGTTAGTGATCTGCTTTTATTCTGCTGTCTGCTGGAATTCTCAAAGGATATTATTTAGAATATATTTATGCTCTTCTGTTCTTTGAATTAAATGCTCCATGACAATCATTTGTCTGCTCATCTTGGCTCTTCTTTTTTCTACTACTTTTTGTAAATGTCTGATGATCCTGCACTATCCATTCATATTTATAAATGAAGATTAATTGAGTACACATACCTGGCCCAGGTTTTCTCTTTTAAGCACAGAACTTATTCCATCTAATCTCTTTTCTCTGTAGGACTGACTGCTGGTATGCATGTATGTGGCTAGCATTATGATGTGTAGGCCAGCTTAGGCAGGCAAGCTGTGGGAGGTTCCAAGTGGCAATAAAAATGTAGAGCTTTACTCTGCTGATAGAAAACTTTCATTAGGCACATAGGCACTGATCTATCTACTTCTTTTCATCTCCTAACCCCTCCTTTTCATTGGTCTCTTCCTTTTCATTGGTCTCTCATCTAGGTTTGTAACATAAGGAAGTTCCAAGTTACTTCAGGTTCTGGTCTTTCTTCATCTTAAGTCATACTGGAAACCTCTTCCAGATATGAGACTTGCCTTGTGTATGTATGATTTTTGAATTTCAGAAAAGTCTGTTGTTGCTATATATATATATATATTGTGTGTGTGTGTGTGTGCATGTGTGTGTCCATGCACACATATGTTAAGAGGGGAAGAAATGGGGAAGAAGATATCCTAGTGCATCTATTTAAGCATACATATTTAACCCCTGCACCCAAGAACTTAAAATTTTTGAGACTCTACTTTCATACATAGTTGTTTTCTCTTGTGTACCATTTTGGATCATTGTTTTTGCCTTCTTTTTTTGTCTCTCAGGAATTCCTCATAATTTCTGATGGCACCATTTCTTATGTTATTCAAAGTGTTGAGAACTGATCTTATCATTCTTCTCATTTTAAAGCACTTAGAAAAGAAAGGGAAGTAACAGCATCTGTCTGAAAAGTGATTTAAAAATAGGAAAAGTCAAAGAATATTTGTAAATTGGGAGGAATGATACAGTCGAATAACAAAGTTTAAAAATATCAGAATAAAATTCAAACCTCTAGCCAAATTTACCTTCCCAAATCCATTTTTTATCACTGTTATCCTTAACTCACTAATCTCCAGAAACATGGAGGCTTTCTATTTCCCCCATTACAAGTGTATGCCTGTGCTTCAGAGACTCTGTAATCACTGTTCTAATAGGTGGACATTTCTTCTGCATGGTCTTTGTATGGATATCTGCTTTTCATGATTCAGATTTAAATGACACATAATAAATGACCCTTCTTCCTAAAAGTCTGTTCCAGTAACCCCTATATAAAAGTTCCACCCTAGCCTTTGTTTTATATGATCTGTTTTGTTGTTAACTCTATTGAGCTTATCCCTCTTCTAATATTATCTTTTAATTATTGTTTTAACTGTAAAACTTATGGGGAACAATGTGACATATAGTACATAATGATCAAACTGGGATAGTTAATATTTCCATCTCCTTAAATATATTTTCAATTTTTTATTGTAATAGTATCTTATTTCTTTGCTTACCTGAATATCTGGACTAGCACAAATACCACATGAACCCGCTCTGTAATATTCCCCAACATATCATAATTACTCAATAAATATTTGATGACTATCTAGGGAGACAAAGCCAATGAATCACAATCTCAAAAAAAGCAAAAAAAAAAAATAGTATCAACATTAAAACTGGACATTAAAGCCATGAAAAGAAATAAATTTTATATCTGAGATTGAAGGAAACAAAGGAAGGATGAAAATTACATTTTGGAAGTGTTGGCAAACAATTTACAAGTCACTCACATTTCCTTAGAAAACAAAAAATATGTCTCTTATGGAACAAACAGAAGTATGCTCATTATCTGATATCATTTGCTTCTCCAGAAAGAAAGGTAGGAATGCCTACTGCCCATCACAGATTTGAGCACCTTAGGTCCAGGCTTCCTCTCCCATAATTAAACTAGTGTGTGTGTGCGTGTATCATTTTCCCCTCTCTTTTTGTTACTTAGAGGAACCGAGGTTCAGGGAACCATTCCAAAAATGCTGATTCAGCTACTATACTGCTACAATAAATTTTTCTTCACCATTTATCCAAGAGTTTCATATTTTCTACCAGCATTCATGAAACTATGGCAGCCTAACTTGTTAGTTTGAAGACAGGATAAAACCTCAGACTCTTCATGCTTCTTCATGGGAAATACAGAGGAAGAAAAATCCAAGACAAGGCTGATCACTTGCTTTTTTCTAATGCAAACCATAGAGAAATCTTCTGCTGAGTAAGGCAAGGAGGACAGTAGAAAGCTTAGTATTAGTGGTTTTGGAAACAGTCACTGCAGAATAAAGGTAAGAAAGCAAACTCTAAATGAGCCCTTGCCCTGGATCTTACAGATTATGTTAATTTTTGTCCAGTTGATAATAATTTTCTGTCCTTCCCAGATCTAGCTGGGAGTTAGTACAGGTCCTCTCTGCTCCTTTCCTTGGTTATTTCAGTAATCACTCCAAAGAACCTCTCTGTCCCAATCAGACCCAGTCTCTCTATTTAAAATCTTGCTAGCACGTCCTATTGTCAAGGAAATGAAGCTTTGGCATAGCAATCAATCATTTCCCTCTGGTACTTGTCCAATCCTACCTATAACTGTCCCTAGGTGACATGCAACTTGTTACCCCTACACCTCATAATTATCTACCTTTTACGATACTGTCCTCTTCATCCGTAATTTATCTGCTGCCATCTAGTAGCTTCTTACTGAAAGCTGTGTTTTCAAGATACTACTTTCTCTATGAGGCATTCTTGTTCCCTAGCCAGACAGAATCCTTCCTCATCTGAAGTCATGTAACACTTCATCTGTATTTCCTGTATAGTTCTGGACTAGATTTGTATTTCCTGTATAGTTCGTATTTCCTACTCCAGGTATGTTTCTCCTGACTGCCTAGTACCTTTTGAATTACTCTTATCTTCAGTTTCAGTGATTTAACACTCCCCTCACTTTCTTTCTACCTCTAACTGCTATTTTCTACTGTTTTTCACTGTTTTTTCTTCCTGTTTATCTCTTAAACTTTGCACTCCTCAGGATCTTATCTTGGGATCCTCCTGTCCTCTCTTTATTCCTTCCCTCCAAAGCATCTCATTCACTCCAATTACCACCTCCTTACTGATGCCTCCTAGTCACTAGTCTCCATCTCTCCCCTAAGACTCTGTCTTCCATAGCGCAATGTCTCCTGGCACTCTTCAAGTTCACCATTTCTGAGTTCACATTCTTCACTCTCAGACTCTTCCATGGTTCTAATCATACTGAATGGATGCACGATTCACTTATAATAAAGTCTGACTGTCACCTTCACTCAAGCTTGTTGATTCTTGCCTGCTTTTTTTTCCTACAAACTACTATTTACCACTACTTTGCCAAAAACCTCCACATCTAGTCAATCATTAACTCTGTTGCTATTACCGGTTAAACAGTTCACAAACTAATCTAGTTTTCCCCATCTCTACTGCTTTCATAATAGTTTACGCCCCCTGCCAACACCTCTCAATCAATTACTGTACTCAGTAAGTCCCCATACAGTATCCCTGGCTCTAATCTCTTTTGGGGGGTTGGGGAGAGGTATTGAGTATTGAACTCAGGATCTCAAGTTTGCCAGACAGGAGCCACACCACTAAGCTAAATTCCCAGCCCTCCCTCGTTCTAATCTAACTCTATTCAATCCATTCTCCAAACTGCTCCCAGAACAATTTTTCTAAAAACCAAGGACAGTCTATTCCCTGAAAGCTTAATCAGATCCCACTGCACCGAAATCCTGGTAAAAAAGACCATACCTAAAAAGGTCTTACCTAGTTCTAGCCTTACTAAGTCTCTGAGTCCCATGAGTCTTCCACCATGCTCTTTCATTTCTTTGCTTTTTCATACATTATTTCATTGAAATGCATTTGTCTATTCCCCCTTCCCACTTCCTTCCAATCTTTCTCTTAGCTAACTCTTATACAAGCCTGGTCTCAAGTAAACCAAAATTTGCTTCAGGGAGTTTTCTCCAACATCAGGTCCCACTAAGATTTGGTGAGATGGCCAAAACTAGCCCATCATAGGTACTTTTAAAGTGCTTTCCTTAATTATAATATTCATCAACTTAACATAGTTAGATTGTAAAGACCTATTTATTTGTTTCTTCCTCAAGACTGTAAGCAACTTCAACTATGATAGATATTTGCTATTTTATGCCAATGTTCTTGAACACATAAATATTTGTTGTCCTATGAAAAACATACATCCCCAGTGACAAAATGTGAATCTGATAAATATCGTCATATAGTATACTTGAAAAAAACAAAGTTTTCAGTTTGTTTGATTTTGAAATTTCAGATAGGTACAAATAACAACATGTTCTATAACATAAAAGTACAACCCATAATACTGGCAAAGAATCACATAGTCTGAGTCCTTGTATTTAAACAGATAAAATATAATCATTTCTTTAACTGTACAGAACCAAGTATTTATAAATTATTATGAGCATATTAAAAATAATGTGAAATTATAAAATTAGATGTATAGAATCAAAAAATAGTAGAGAAGAAACACTGAGAAATGTGAACATCCTGTAGAATTACAATGCTATAATTTGAGTTTGGAACTTTTATAATTTTAAAATATTTTAAGGAATAAAATCATTTTTACAATTTGCCTTTGATAAAATGGTCTGGGCATTCTAAAGAAGAAATACAAGCAAGGTTACTCAACTATGAAGATGATTTCCACACCTGAGCAATTTTAGCATACAAAACTAACATAAGTATGATTTAAATACATCACTGTATATTTTCTTTATAGCTTAATATCAACCATCTAAATCACTAGTGTCAACACCTCCTTTAGAAACATTCATTCACATATCATTCAAGGAAAACATTTTTTAAAGCATGTTTTTGAGATGTATTTTCAAACTGATAAGAACTCGGCAGTTTTAAGTGTTTACATTTTTTAAAGTAACTAAGGGGTCAAAAAGATGAAACTAGTTTGATAGAATTTCACTGCCTAATATTTCTAGTAGAATTGTATCACTTCTAATGAAGTGTTTATATATTCATAGAAATAATTCATTTTTATTTTATTCTTAAAAAATCATAGGCTATAAGTTGTAAAATAATTCTGTGATTAGTGAGAATATTTTCAAAACAATACAGTGCCAGTCATTAGAATTCACAGTGGGTATCTAATTTCTCAGATTTCTCTCAACTTTCTCTTTTGTAAGACCTGAAACAAAGTCTTCTAGAACTTCAGCAAAACCTTAAATAATACTGATTAAAAATCTATTGCTAAAATATTTAAAGGAAGCATACTTCAGCAAAATTAGTATTTGATGAAAAGTGAACCCCAACTGTGCTATTAGTTTTTTTTTTAATTAACTTATATTTTCTATGACAGTTACCCTTCAATTTTCATATAGGTCAGCTTTTTGATATCTAAAGCCTCCCATTTTATTTAAAAGGTGGACAGTTATTACAGATTTTCCTCATTTAAAGACCTACATGTAGGACTTATGACCTGCCATTCAGACTTAGGACCATCACTTTTTCTTTTTTTTTCTTTGTACAGTTGTGTACATCTTGCTGATAGAGCCTCAGTGTCTTTTTTTTGTATAGTACACCTTGTTTATTCAGTAATTTTTGCTGATTGTGCTGACAGTACAGTACTGCCTGTAAGAGTAATGCAAATAAAAGCAAAGTCATCAACCTGGAGTTTCCTTGGACCACTTCTTTGCTCTGAATATTGTAATGTACATGCTATATACAATTCCTCATTTAAGGACTAATTCATTTAACAATGTAGTTACAGGAATGGAAGTCATCAGACAGGGAATGTCTGTACAAGGTAAAAGCAGGAAAAGATTCTTTTGTATTGCCAAAGTTATTGTAACACATAGTAAACTGAATGTGTTGAACAAGGTTTGTTCCAGGAATGATGGCCAAAAAAAACTAACAAAACTTTGATTACTACAAAGATAGGTTACTATCAAAGTAATTTTCTAGTAGTATAGTTCCTCCTAGTAGTTTTTCTATTATCTATATGCAACAAATGCGAACCAATAATTCCAGTAAGTTTTGTCACTAATTTATACATAAATGGATAAACAGGTAATAGTCATTTGAGTTATTCAGATGTGCTCTGCATTCTTTAGTAAAAATTTCATTAGTTTTACTGGTATCCTAGATAAAAGTAAGATATTCTATTTCTCAGAAATAAATCTTTAAAAACAATTAGATTTTTATAAACTACATAGAAACAATTTTATGTACCACTAGCACTGGCTTAAAGATGGTCCACAGAAATATAATCAAAATGGAAACATTTCCTGTATTAAAAAATGATATTTAGGGTTTAATTCCAAGTACCAAAAAAAGAAATCATTTATTAATTACTTTTATAAATAATTAATATACAAATTTTAGCATCTGTTAATGTTTTAAAATGTCAAAAAAATTTTCTTTTACAACAGGATTATTTAAATGCTGACAAAGTCATTGTATTAACAATCAGTGTAAACAGTCATTCAAATGAATTTTTTTAAAGTATGAAATTCCGAAAGTTCATGAAATAAAACGTTGACCATTAGATCAAATAATTATGTACATAGATCAAGCAAAGGAGCTTGCTGGTAGAGAAGCCCCCTCTTACGGTTAGTTAAAGAATACACTCGATACCAGCAAGGGGTACATCTAACCCTACAGATATAAAAAATGCTAATGGCAGATCAGAAAAATGTATGAGTGCTTTCTGTTATATATACTCATAGTAATGTCTCTTTGTGTGATTTCTTATGTTAAATACAAAACGGAGAAAAACAACAAGCTAGAACTACATATATATTATCCTAAATGAGACATGATTAAATTCTACATTTGTACTTTTAATTGGTTCCACTTTGATTCAATAACCACTTCAATCTGAAAGGGTTTCAAGACATCTCAAGAATTTTCAAAATTATCTGCAAACAAACAGCTCTTGCTATCAAAACTTATAATACAGTATGTAACAGTTATAATCATGTATGGCCTTTCATTCTGTGTTATTCTTAATTATGTTCTATTAAAAAGGAAATTTACTTGATTAATTTCCTAAATACATTTTCCATTATAACTTCTTTTTAAAACTATCCATTATTAAAACAGAATAGCAACTATTAATATACAGGAAATTTTTAATTTTGTGTTGGTTGACACAGCAGCAAGTGCTATATTTTACCTCTTTTTTTTCTCCTTCTCTGATCAACCAAGATTATTAAATGTTAAAAGTAAAAGTAGAAGATTCATGTTAAAGCCAGGAGCATGCAGACTAGTAATTTCAAACTAATGAGACTTGTTTTTGACAGTAGTTTCGAATTTCTTTGTGCTAAATTTCTAATCAGCATGTGAGAATCAGCCATACCAATCCTATTCCTTAATGAGTATTTTATGTGTAATTCCTTACACACAAAAATAAGGTTTGCAGTTTACACATAGACTTGCATAGATTATCTTCCAAGAATCTAAATAAATTTACACATATATAATAAAAATTCAAATTCTTTATAAAGCCTACAAAAATCTAAATAATGTATATATGCATAAACATTTCTACATTATACACACACACACACACACACACACACACACACATCTCCACATTCTACCAGTCCTTTACATAGCTACGAAGTGAGTTATAGTCATTAAAAGGATTATCCAAAATAAGTGCCTGCATAGCAATATCTTGGACAGGGTTTGAATGAGCTATATATTTAACAGAGCGTGTCAAATGTGAGGATTCCCATTCTTGAGACTATATGTATTACCCAAATGAAACTATTTGAAGCCTGAATACCGCATTCAATAATACAGACCTAAGAAGGAAGTTTTTTTTTTTCTGTCCTGAAGTAAATTTGATGCTTCTGAAAGACTGACAGATTTGGAAGAAAAAGTATAGCTCTAAACTAAATTAAGTATTCACAGAACAAACACTGCAGCTGCAAGAGTAATTCAAATTTCCTATCACCAATGTTTCAATCCTCTTTTAAAAGAATGATTTCTGAGGTCAGAGGTTACTCCCATTTTCATGGCTATTCAGCCTCCTGGCTAATGTAGCTAACATGGGTGCCATTAAATAGTGGCAATTCGATAATGGATACTGTATCTGCAAGAGCAGCAAGTCATTTTGTAAAGGCTGCAAAATACTGTTTTAAAAAATAGTGATTTTTCAATTCTGCAAATTGTTTCTATAATATTTTAACTAAAGCTGGCTTGCATGACTCAAATACTAAATCCCTATTTTTAAAATAAAATATTAATTACATATTATATTCTAAAAGTATCAAAGAGGATTGAAAATAAATTTAAAGTGAAAATATGTACCATCAAGCCATGAATAATGGTCCAACTGCTTGAATTTAATAGTATTCCCAGTCTCTGATATATGCATCTGTGTCTGTGTACACATACCCATTTCACAAAATTGAAGAAAATAACTCTTCCCTTCAAAACTCCCCTGCTAATTACTGGGAGTAATCTAAACTAGTATTGTACATTGTAAAGAAGCTGGAACATATTCTGAAATAAATACATAATATATAATTTATAAGAAATGAAACAATATTATCTCAAAATAAAAATATCAAAGATTTAAAAGAAAAAAATACTAAAGATGAGAGTCTTAAATTTCAACATTACCGGGAATTTCATAAATTTAATGTTTAAAAATGCTATAATTTTATATACTATACATGATCTATGTTACTTAAAATAATTTCGAGTTTGATTTTTTTAACCAAATTAGTGAAGTATAAAGTAAGTCTTACAACTGGGAATTTGCTTGCCTAGTACATGCAAGACCCTAAGTTTGATCCCCAGAATCTCAAAAAAAAAAACAAAACTAATTCAATCAACTAAACTAAACTAAATCAATCCTGTATGACTTTGATGGAGAGTATCTGATTCAAAGAAAAATAATATGAAATACATAGTTTGTATAATTTTCAGTTATGATAGCCTATTGAAGTACTTCAATCAATTCTGATTTTTGTCACTGCTGTAAAATTAATGCTTTAAAATGGTAAGACTGCTTCACTTTGTTTTTCCAAAATTTTGAAAAAACATTTAAACACAAATGTAACAGACATGTTATTCATAAAATCAGTGGAAGACATGAGTTTTCTTTTTAACTTAAAAAAAGCTCCAAACTGGAAAACAACTTAAAAGGAAAATCAAAGCTTCCAGAACTAAGACTTAAAGCTTTAAATTATTTATAGAAAAATATTTTCTCTTCTTATGTTAACACATAAACAAACCACCTAGTTTTTTCACTTCAGAAATGATTCAATTTAAAAACTTAATGACTTAAACTTACACAGAATTGTAATTTTTAATATAAAGAAGAAAACAAAATACACCAATAAGAGAACTACTTCTCAAGTTTAAACTAAATAACAGTTACTTGGTCAGATGACATATAACATTATAATTATTCAAAACTTACAGTATTCTAGAATGATTTGAAATAGTAGAGTACAAGTCTGTTTAATTACAGTCAGAGAACAATTCTTAAATATATAAAACTTAATATTAAATATATAATATATATTTATATATAAAATACATATATTTTATATATATAAATTATATATTTAAATATATTATATTTACATATAAAAATATATATAACTAAATATATAAAACTTAAATATATAAAACTAAATTGGGTTAGTTTTTTAATTTTTTTTAAAATGTATAGTTTGATATGAAAATCAGATATAAATGACACATAAATATCTTGAGTTTTGTAGTCTAAAACACTAGACAGATCCTCATTTGAATTCCAAATCAGTTAGGCAAGAATCTTCCATTCTATTTTAATATTTTGAGAATTCTTGTTTTAATATCCAAACCATAATTTTAATTTCATCCTGGTAGCTTTAAAAAAAAAAAAAAAGCATCCTTCATTATGTGGTCTTTGCACAACTGCACCACCTAGTGTTCACTAGGCATTAATTCTACAACTTTAATAAAGCTGAGTATTTTAACAAAAATCACTAACCATAAATGATACCACCACACTACAGTAACTATCCAAACATTGTTATCTTTTTTCCTTATAAAAGATTAATAGTTTGAAATGTATTAAAGTTCCAGATTTAAATTGTGTTCTAAATTATTCTAAATGTATGTTAAAATACATATCTCAAGTAAGTTCAAACATTTATTATTTTTTTAAATCACTTTTTAAAATCTAGGCTGATTTAATGGAAAAATTAACAGAGAAAAATAGATCGTAAGTGGTCTCCTCATAAGCAAAAGCAATGGGATATCTCTTTTCTCTAATCATTTGGCTTACAGGGCAATAGAGGACGCTCTTGTTACTGTTTTCCACCCGAAATCACATTGTAAGCACTATTTAACTGTGTACAAGACAAAATATTATACTTTCCTCAATAAATAATTGTTAGTTTTTCTAATTTTTAAGAAGTAATGTTCCTGTTAATGTTGAGCAGTAACTTCTTTAATGTGTACACACAAGTGATAAACAATTACATTAAATTTATAATACCCTGAGGTATGCATGTATTTAATAATCTACACAGTGATTATAAGTCATTACTGTTGTTACTCATGGGAATCAGGCATAAGTGATAAACTATTCACATGAATTACTACAATCAACATTGTCATCATATATGTAGTTAAAACTAAGCATCTGTAAACTAAGAAAGAGAGAGGAAGAACCAGAGGAAACCAAAGGTACTCCAAAACTCTTCCAAAGACACTGCCTATATTTGAGAGAACCAATCTCATTCTTCTTCTAGTAGCAGGGTGCCATGGTGGTGGATTACAAAATTCCCTGGCTGGTAAGTATACCAGTTTTCCAACTTGCCAGCCTCCAGTGTTGAAAGCCAGGAGAGAGCCAAGTACAACTTGGATTGGAATAGTAGTCCTAAGTGTTAAAAGTATGTGAGTGCATGACTGTGTGTGTGTGTCCGTCTGTGTTAGAGACAGAGACTGACACAGACACAGAAAAACTGACAGAAATGAAAAAGGAGTGGTTCAACTGAAACTGAAAACTAGTTCAAGCTCCCAATTAATCAGCAGAAGTAAAAGGTATATAGTGTCTATTTCCCCTTATTTCACAGTACTGCCTCCATCACTTCCTATCTCTTTAATCCACCCTGGAATAATCTACCCTTTCTTTTGTCACTGTACATTTTATTTTTCAACTTACCATTAGTTAATGTATAATTTATATGACTTACTTGTCTAAAGTTGGGCATAAATCACAAGCCAAGTGCTGTCTTACTGCTATGATCATGATGGCAAGTAAGAGCTCACATCTACGTAGGAATATTCAAGTATTTTTGGACCATTCACTGTGTTCTCCACAGAGGCTAAAGGCACACAAAAGTAAGATACTTCACTGCAAAAATGGGGACAATGCACTACAAAGGCTTGACCTTCCAGTCCCTCTACTCTCTTCTGATAGGTTCCTATTATTCATTGTGAAAAACAAGCTTTATTGTGATACATGAGGTGCTCAGGACAGAAAGAATTATGAATGTGCCTGTGGTTTGAAAACTCTTCCTGATATATGTAAAACTTACTAAAACTTTATATTTGCTGCACTTATTTATGTCTTGCTTTGAGGAACCAAAGGCTAACTGTGACAAAAAATATCTCCTGAGATCCAGGAGTCATGCCTCTCAGATTCTTAAACTCAACCTAGGATCCCAAAGACCATAACATTCTGTATTCAGTAAAAAAGAAAGATGAGTGGTGCTTGTGGGACCTTACTCTATAATTAGCTCCTCTAATGAGCAAAACCAATGAGGGTGACATTCATTTTTGTTTCTCCTGGGGGAAAAAATGGAAGTGAAAATGCCAAAAATAAATAAATAAATAAAGCTTATGTAAATGCATAAGCTATGTAGAAATTAACAACTCAGAACTTTAAACATGAATTCAGAGCAATTAAATAATGTAGCTTTTAAGCTCAAGAGGAAAGAAGACAACGTCCAGGCCTGTCCAAAGGAGGAAGTCCAACAGACAATCTCTATCCATCACTAAGTTTGAATTTTCAACATTAAAAGAATCATGTGTAACCTCCCTAATTTCTCACAAAGAAAACTGACTTGGACTAAAAGGAAGTCATAGGACCCTTTCCTGAGAAAGTATCCTGAAGCCAGCCAAATATCTTACAAAGATACAGTCCAAATTCTCTTGACGTGGGTATTCAACACATTTTAGGCCATGAATTTAGCCCAAAGTGGCTCCAGACTGTTAAGTGATCTCAAGTAGAAGTACACACACTCAGAAGAATGAATACATTTTCATTCTTGAACCCAAATTCTTCCACATATAAATTTTAAGATCTAAAAAAATGACATCATGAAAGAAGGTATCATGAGAAAGGACCAAAAAAATCAACAATATCATATTACAAAATAGCTATGCTTATATTTAAAAACATAAAAAACAAGATTGAAAATACTTCAAGAGGAGTAAATTATAGTCATGCACTGCCTAATGATATATCTCTCAATAATAGATCACATACACAATGGTGGGCCCATAAGATTATATTACCTAGTAATATCACAGCTTTCTGTTTGTGAAAACACACTGTGATGCTTGTCCTATGACAAAACAAGTAACATATTTCTCAGAATGCATTTGTCATTAAGTGACTATATACATGACTATACAGGAAAAGAAAGATGGTAATAAAATGTCTAGAAATGAAAACCAATTGAAATTAAAAGCTCAATGAAAAAGATGAATACATTAAAGATTTAGAAAACCTTTAAAAGCAAGTTTTTTAAAAATATAAGACACAGTAGCTTGAGATAAGAGTGAGAAGGTCTATGCTATGCTATGTGTGTTGCTCAAAAGGGGAAAAAAGGGAGAGACTGAGACAAGGGCAACAATAGAAGAGACACAGAATTTTCCCACTTTGACAAAAAGCAAGAACCTATAGATTTAAGGAGCTCAAAAATCAAAAGCAATATCTAAAAAGAAAAATAAGTTCATGCTAAACATATCATAGGGAAAGGGTAGGAGCCCAAAACAAAAGCCAAAATTTAAAAGCAGTCAGACAGAATGGCTTCAAAAAGGGAAGGAACAGTTAAATGGATGGCTGACTTCAACACTCACAAGAGAAACTGTGATCCTGTAGTGCTATCATTTCAATCTTCAATGTCCCCTAAAGGTCTATGTGTCAAAAGGCCTGTTCCTGGGAGTGACACTATTGGGAAGTGGTGGAACCTTCAAGACACAAGAGGTCTTCAGGTCACTGAGGATACACCTTTGAAAGGGACTGAGGTATCTTGTCTCTTCCTCTTTCCCTCTTTCACTTTCCTACCATCACCTACATAGATCTGCTCTATCTATGCTCCTGCCACAGTGTGCTGCCTTGAAACAGGCCCGAAACAAGGGGTGAATAAATCTGAAACCTCCAAAACTGTGAGCCAAAATAAAACTTATCTCTTTATAGGATGATTATCTCAGGTATTTTAGATTAATGTAAAGCTAAATAAAACCCCCTAGAATAATGTTTTGAGAATTAGGGAAAAATATAGACAGTTTTAGACAGAAAGGAAATCAAAGACTGTAGTATGAGCTAGCATTCACTAAAGATAATTCCATAAATATAATTCAAGTAGAAAGAACGCAACACCAGATGGGGATCTAAGGTGCAAAAAGGAAAAATGAAAAGTGAGAAACGCAAGTACAAATCAAAATCTAGTATTAAATTCAAAATAATTCCTTTAGGTATTTCCCCCAAAACACAGAAATGAAACTCGAGTCAGTCATAACATATAAGCTGGATGACAGTAGTTTAAAGGTTCAAGGTCCTTGCACTGTCTGGGAAGAGAATAGAGGTGTTGGAGCTCATAACATGATGCCTTACAGGATAGCGCGTTAACTGAGAAAATAACAGAAGCGGCAAGGTCACTCTCTGACCACCCCACCCCAGCTCCGCTACCTCCCCCATGTGACAGACATACTGCCCTATCCTGGATGAGAAAAAAAATGTCACAGAGATGCTAAGAATCTGAACAAACAGGTCTTGCTAAGCCTTTCCCCTTTAATATCATTAGATTATACCCTTTTGTCTCCAATTACACTTCTTCACAACTGTTCACAATGTAATTTTCCCCGTGCCATTGGATCTTCATTTCTGAAGTCTTCTGTATCACATGATACTTCGCTTAAATAATTTGTTAACCTGTCTTTTGTTATAGTCAGCTATGAATTCTGCAATAGTTAAGGAAACAAATTATTTTTTCCCCAAAGAGGTATTAATTAGACTTAGATCATGGTGAAGTATGTTGAATTTTTAGGGTAAGCACTAAAATGAGTATATAACCACTAAAGAAACTAGTATATAACATGTGAAAGAGGAAAATTAAACTATTAAAAAATAGTGATTCAACAATGACATACCATTACAAACACATTAGGCTGATGGAAATCCAAAGCACGGAAACCACCATATACAGGTGAAAATGTAGACCAGCAGGTACTGTTGTTCATTGCTGGTGGGAATATTAAATGCTATAGACACTTTGGAGAACAGTTTGGCAATTTCTTATAAAATTAAACATATTTAAATTTATGATCAAACATTTACACACTTTATCATTTCCTCAAAAATTCTGAAGACTTATGTCCACGTGAAAACCTACACACAAATGTTGACAGCAGCTTTATTCATAGTTGCCAAAGCCTGGAAGTAACCAAGATGTCTTTCTGGCGGTAAAAGAAAAAAGTGTGGCACATTTAGGCAATGCAATAGTGTTTTGGCACTAAAATGAAATAAAATATCAAGCCACAAAAAGAAACTTAAATGTGTATTACTAAAGGAAGTAAGACTCCTTTAGGCTTCTTACTGTATATTTCTTACTATAAGACACTCTGCAAAAGAAAAAACTCTGACGACAGTAAAAAGATCAATTGTTGTCAGAGGTTGTAGCTCTGTGGCAAAATACCTGAATGGTAATTGTAAGGCCCTGAGTTAAATTCCCAGTACCACACAACTACACAAACACACACACAAACACTCTTACACTCACACACAATCCAGTAGTTGCCAGAAGTTAGGAGGAGGGAGACTTAAACAGACAGAGCCTATAGGACTTTTAAGGTGGTGAAATTATTCTGTATGATACTGTAACAGTGGATACATACCCTTATACACTTGTCAACACCATGGAATGGTCAGGCATGGTGATACAGGCCCGTTACTGTAGCACTCTGGTAGCCTAAGGCAGGAGGACCGTAAGTTCAACATCAACATGGGCATCTTAGCAAGACCCTGTCTCAAAATAAAAAATAAAAGACTGAGAATTATAGCTCAGTGCAAAGGCCCTTGACTGAATTCCCAGTAATAGAGAAAAGAAAAAAACAAAATAAGCAAACAAAAAACCATAGAATACAATACAAAGACTGAAATCTAATGTAAGCTTTGAACTATGGGTGATAAAATAGTTATGTCCATGTAGGTTCAAAAAATCAAAACTATAAAAATAGTGCAAGATGCTAATAGTTGGGGAGGCTATATATGTATGGAGTTAGTAAATATATTGATACAATGTATTTTCTGGTCAATTCTGCTCTGAACTTACTGCTTTAAAAAGTCTACTTAATAAAAATCAGTGCAAAAGATGGCAATAAAGGAGAAACATTAAAAGGAAGGCCAAGAGAAAACTTAAGATAACTATCAGCTTGAAATTACTTATTATATCACATATAAATGAACTAAAAGCTCCAGCTATTGACAGACTAGATTAAAACAAAAAGCAAACAAAAAAAATCAGCTATGGCCCAAGATATATTAAAAAGCAAAGCACTAGCATGTTTTTCTTTCTTAAAATCAAATATACACAAATTTACTGTTCAAATAAAAGAAACCCATTTGAAAAGGGTGATAGTGTTTATCATTTCCTAAATTTCTAGTTGTTTCTTTTTAGCCTATCTCCAGTATGTTCTTTACTCAATTGTGTTCTACTATACTTCTTTTTCAAATCTTGAGGATTGGTCTCAGAACTTTGTGCTCTAATATACTTAAGCATGAGTATTCTTCTGTGCTGCCTCAAAACAGTATCTTACATTCTATTATAAAAGCAAATGCTCTAAAGCCAGGTACAGTGGTCCATACCTGTAATCCAAGCATTTGGGAGGCTGAGGCAGGAGGATTCCCATGAGTTCAAGACCAGCCTGGGCTATATGTACAAATTTAAGGCCAACCTGCACTACACAGTGAGATGCTGTCTCATAAAAAAAAAAAGAAAGAAAGAAAGAAAAGAAAAGAAAAGAAAAGAAAAGAAAAGAAAAAAGAAATGCTCTACTCCCGGTAATGCTAGCTCTCAAGAAGCCAAGGTAAGAAGACCACTGACAGTTTGAGGCTAGTCTAGGCTATATAATGAGTTCAAGGCCAGCCTGAATTACACAGTGAGATTTTGTCTTGAAAAAGCTAAACCACCCTTCCCTTCAAAAAAAGCAAATAGTCTATTATAGTATCCAACCAAAGTTATAAAAGTTCCTATACTTGTATCTATATTCAATTGGTATACAGTTGGGCATTCTTAACTTGAGCAAAATGTTGAGCTAATATTCTTCATAAAAAGCAATTTTTATTATTTATTCTTTCATTTTTTTCAGTTGTTCCAGAGAAAGAAACACAAATACCCTAATACATTAAAATAAATTAATTTTTCAGTAGATTCTAGAAAGTAATTACAAAATGCAAATTTTAAAAGATCCATATTAGGTAACAAGTGTCCAAAGAATAACTGTACAAGAAAGTAATTCGATTTAAGAAAAAAAAACTAATAGGAAGACTGTGAAGTCTGAACATAGTCGCTCCTCTTTGGGAATTTACAAATTAATTGAGAAAGCAACAAATACAGACACAGACAGGAGAACAAAAGTGCAGAATGTGAACAAGAAATGATTAAGCATCTAATAAAAGACACTAACAAAGAAGCTATGAGTTTACTTAATACAGAGAAATCACCTTGGACCAAGAGTATTTAGAATATCTTCCAGGAAGGAATGAAACCCATGATTTGCTGTCAGATAACAAATAATATTTTTTTCAACATAAAATAAATATAAATGTGTTTAAAGAAGTGAAGAAAATTTATACAGACATGTTAGTACTATGCATGGCCCTGAATGCCAGACTAAAGAAATTTAATCCTTCTGGGCCTATCCACCCTGAAAGAAAGCATCCTAGAGACTTTGAAGGACACTTGGAAAAAGCCACAATATTTTAGAGTTTGCTTCTACCTATATCACTCTAACGGGAGCTGGAGGGGAAAAATGCACGTAAAGATACACTACATTTAATTTTCCCCGCTTTTCTCAAGTAACAATAAAATCACAAATAAATAATGTAAACTCTTCAACTGTTAAATTCCATTTATGAAACTTGATGCTACTATTTATCTTTTCTCTTTAAAGATTAGGCATTTATTTCAAGGTTATGGGAAGTATTTTGCCTCATCTTGGTACATGTCAGAGCCAGTTATTTTTGCAGCTTTGAAGTTGCTTCAAGGTCTGTCATTTGGTTAGGTTAAAGGATGAAAGCCTCAGGTGCTTTGTCCTCCAGGATGCCATTTTTTTCCTAATTCATCTCTGTTTAAAAATGATTTATGCATTTTGGAGCATAGGGTATTTTTAAGTGACTAAAAAAAATCAACAAGTCCTATGTTGACATTATACTCGAAGCATAATTTTCCAGTCATCTATTTTGTGTAAACATTTAAACTTACCTTTACATCATTCTGATTTTTTTTAAAGCAGCACTTTTTTCTTGGTAAATAAAGCAATCTACTCAATATGAACTGAATAACTGGGCTACTTAACATTAAAGGAAAAGAGGACATTCCTTTCTAACTTAACTAAGAAATAATTTGAGGCTGACAGAAAGTTCCAAAAACACAAAATTCCTATTACACCATTACACTCTTGTGTAATACCCTATTACACCCTTGACCCAGTGTCCCTAATTAACATTTTATTTTATTAAACTTAACATTCTCTCATCATATAAAAACACCATTTTTTCTAAACCACTTGAAATTCAGTTACAGAGGATGATGTCTCTTTATCTTGATTCTTTAGAGTATTGACTAAAGCCAAAGAAAATACCTTATGGAGCTACAAAACCACCATCAAAATCAATAAAATAATATAAACAAAATTTTACCATTAAATCTAACCACATTTCATTCATTATTCTAGTAATGTCCAAGACCATATTTTGCCCTGCATTGTCATCTCTCTTTGATCCCCTGAATCTGGAACGCTTCTCTCTTTTCTTGACCTTACCATCTCTGAAACACAAAAGCTGATAAACAGAAGGTTCCTTAATTTGAATTCTTCAGGTGTTTACTTGATAGCAGATGTGACTTACATTTTTTTTGGAATGAAAACCACAGAACCGATGCCCTGCTGTTGTAGGTTCATTACATCAATAGGCAAACAATGGTAGTATGTCCCATTATTCGAGTTGGTCATTCCTGTCGCTTGACTAAGAGGATATAGTCCACGATGTCCCTATTTTTTAACTTAAAGAGTATCATTTTTTGTCTGTTTTTATTTTATGAAGCAGTAAAACAAAATTTCATGACAAAACAAAATAACTATAGTTAATACATTGTGTATTGTTATCTTCAAAGTAGTTACTCAGAGTACAAGATATCCACAAAAAAGATTAAGAAAAACAGACATTAGTACAAAACTTTCTTTTCAGTGACTAACAGGAACTAGTAATATGAATGAAATAAATCAGTAGCACACACATTAAAATATTTTTCAAAAAAATGAAACAGGTAATTTGAGGAACCATCTGTACCTTTCCCCTCTTTCTATTTATCTATTTTCCGTTTTGCTTTTCATTTGCATATATATGAGCTCCTCATATAAAAGAAACCCATTCAATATTTAAGTGTGTGTCTGATTTATTTCATTTAATGTTAGATTCTCAGGTTGCATGCATTCACTTATGAATTCCTCAGGTTTATCTTTATGTCAGCGTAATGTATAAATAGCACATTTTCCTTATCCATTCATCTACTGATGGACACATGTGTTTCCAAGATCTCTTTATAAAATGCTCCATTGTTGTATGTATCCCTCTAAAATGATATAGGGATATATGATAAAGCTATACACATATCCTGCTTCTCAATGAAGCTACACTCACTACAGAATCACTATAGAATTGATTTTGCTCAAGTTACTTACTATGAAGGTTTCCAAAGTGAGTTGTCAATTTCAACATTTTTACTACTTTTTAAAGTTGGTGTTCTACTTATTGTAAAGCTGATCTTTCTGTTCAGTCTCTACTGACTGACTCTGTATTGTGTGCACATGTGTGTAGTGCTTGAGACTGAATGCAGGTCCTTGAGCATGCTAGGTAAACCTACTTATTTGTTTCTTTCTTAGTTGTGATATTGAATATTGAACCCCAGGTCACTCTACCACTAAGCTAAATCCCTAGCCCTTTTTACATTTTGTATTTTGAGAGAAGATCTCACTAAGCTGCCAACTGAACTTACAATCTTCCTGCCTCAGCCTCCTTAGTAGCTGGAATTGCAGGCATATACTATTGTACCAGGTCATATTTATTCTTGTATCAATTGATTTCAATTTATTCAATGAGTTAAGTTGATCACAATTAATTATTTTGACATTCAAATTATTTCAAATTTAGTCAGTGGAGTTCTTTGCAGCATGTTTTTGTTATTCTTTCAATACTGTGTTGGAGACAAGACACTGTTTCTCTAAGAAGCCCTTTTTCTTTTAGGAGACAGTGATATTTAGAAAGTGATCTGGGCACTAGGATGATCACTTTTACTATATTGCTATTGCTTCTAGATTTTTTTCAGGGATGACAGCTAGGAAATTCATATAGGATGCACACATATACCTAAATATATACCTATATCCCACTGCTGCCTCAGTGACAGGAAGGACTATATTTCCCATTATAGTCTTAAGATCATCTAAATTAGAAGAAAATTTTGTTTGTGTATTCATTTTCATAGAACTCCGCAGGGGATAACGGAAATTGAACAGGTGACAAAGAAGGGCAAGCAAAAAGACCTCCATTAGCCTCAGAAATCATCATTCACATGCTCTGCTATATATAATGCATAACAAGTTTTCTGTTGTATTGAAATGATAACCATTGCAGTGTGGAAATTATACAGTCCTGAAGTATTGCTAAGATTCACTTTGACTGTATTACATTCAAAAGAAAGAGTCAACAGACTTGAAAAGCCACATATTATATAATTCCATATATATGAAATATGCAGACAAGATAAACCCATAGGGATAAAAAAGAAATAGAGTTACCAGGCTGGAGAGAGAGGAACATGGGGAGTAACTGCTAAAGCACTTGGGATTAATACTGGGAATGATTAAAAATATTCGGAATTAAAGAGTGGTCATAGTGACAAACTAAAAACTACTAACCTATACACTTTAAAAGGGTAAATTTCATGGTATATGAATTATATCTCAATAAAAGAGGAAGGTGTAATAATGTAAGATTCCCTAATAGTGCAGAAAACATTAGCTTTGTGAGACTTTTTGTATTGTCAAACTTTCGTGGCTTTTCTAAAGTACATCAAACACAGAAATTCTGACAGATAATTACTGCCACTTAAGTGGAAATATAGATAATTCATTAGAAAAGGCTGACTTGTTAAGAATATAATTGAAATTTTCAATTTTTCGCTTCATTATTTGACAGGAATATAACAGAATAGTTAACCTTTTTAGCTTATAAAAACACATAGGTGTGCTGTGGAGTCTCACTGGAAGGAAGAATTCTGTGACTTGTGGTTTAGGATATTTCATTTAACAAACAATAACTGTTGGAGTAGACAATCAAGTAAAAATGAACAAAGGCCTTATTAAAGATGATTTTTGTTTGTTTGTTTCTATTTTTGTTGAGACAGGATCTTACTTTGAGGCTGGCCTTGAGCTGACTTTGTGACCCAGGCTAACCTGAAACTTGAATCCTGCTATTTCAATTTCCCAAACGCAGGGATTACAGGAAGGTGCCACCATACCCAGCATGAACATCACTTTAGATCTAGAAGTTCAGTGACAGGTATTCCGCAATGCTAAAAGAAGTAACTGACATGAAGAATGCATATTTAAAAATATAGAGCTGTGCCTGAAGCTTTGAAAAATTCCACTAAAATCTAAAACATTGAAGCTGGTTGGGTCATTAGGATGATTCTGAAAATTATAAACTCACAAACCTAGATTTTATCTATAGTACAAGGAAAAGAACCAAAACATTAATTAAAAAATGGTATACTAGGAAACATACTTTATAAATAGCCTCACTAAGGAAGGGAAGAGAAAGTTTAGTAAACTTTTAGTTTTGCTATATTTATATCAATTAGGTGACTACAAACTGGCTATACTCTCATGTCTAATTTTATTAACCGGTAAGATCTACCTAAAGGGAAGTAACAAATGTTTTCAAGAACTGGCCCAGTGACAGCAGAGTATTTTCTTCCATGACAGATGACTGCCTGACATGAAATATTTAAAAACTCAAAAAGTAACAGACTTGGTAGAGTTTTTAACACCAGTGAAAACAATCAAGAATGATATATATTTATGTGAATGTAGGCAAAAAAAAAAAAAAAAAGACTACTGTGTCCAGAATGACAAAAGCAAAACAAAAAAGGATTTCTCCTAAAGCAAGAATGAAGTCCATGAATAGGCTAAGAGTAGACTAATTACCAAATCCCAGAACAGTACAAAAAAATTTGCAACCCTCAAAACTTTCAGGAGATTGTTTTAAGATCAAAATATATAAATAATTAAAATTTATCATTGTGTTATTTTATAATGGACAGAAACATATGAATGTGTTGTGAATACATAACCAAAAATATAATTAGATTAAATAAAGCTTTAGATAAATATATAAATCACTACTGATCAGAACCAATAAAAAATAGCTGGAGATACAAAGCTTAAAAACATACAGTATATATTTTAAGTAACTTCAGAAATTTGTGAGTATCCAAAACCTGTAAGATAAAACTTACAGTAAAATATCAGGAAATCAAGGCATTAGTAGTTCAGCACTGTTCCTACATTCAGTTCACCTTTGAATCACTCATTCTCTTTTTCTAACCAGTCCCTTGCTCGTTATTCCTTCTCAAAGATTTAATAAAGTACTGTACTGCTAGATAATATAAAAAGTAGGCAAGGAATCCAGTACCGCATATGCAACTTGGAACCCACATTAATTATATCTCTCTTTTCTTTTAAAGTATTGAATCCCATTATACTATACAACTAAAGAGAAAAGTTGTAAAAATGAACATGATGAATAAAATAAACTACAAACACAATTTTAAGTTGCCCATAAAAAGTAGATAAGTCAAAAGCCTAATATCCTTGGCATCTCCCTCACTCACTAGCTATGGGTACAAATAAAACCATAACCCAGCTGTGGTAGGTTGACAACTGGTGGGCAACTTGTAACACCAGCTGAACTGAATCCGTGTGGTGCTGGGTATGGATGGCCCATCTGAGGAGTGTTGCCAACATAAAAAGGAGAACTGGAGAGGAAGAAGTAGTGCTGTTGGTTCTCCTGGTACTGTAAGTTTTCCTTGAGAAGTTTGTCACACTGGCTTTCCTGCAATGAACTTGGCTGTTCCCATGATCAGAGGTGCTCAGGAGCTCATTGTTGCTGAAAATGGCTGTGGTACTTGTCAGGCTGGAGCTCTGGTCCTTACATGAGCATTGCTTCCTGGCTCTGTGCAAACCTTCCAGTCCACTGGCAAAGACCCTCCATCCCCTTGGCACAGACTTTCTAGCTTCCATCACTGACCTTTGGGCTTTCCCGGTGCAGATCTGTGAAACAGACTTGCGTGAGTCATTGTCATGGGCTCTAGACCTCCAGCTGGACTTGTAGGGTGCCATTCTCATGGGCTCTAGGTCTTCAGATGGACTCATGCAGGCTATTTCCATGGGATCCAGGTCCTAAGCTGGATTCTTTGGGATCCTTAGTGTGTGGACAGATTTCCTGCACCTTTTGTGTTTGACTCTTTGGGTGACTACTATAAATAATTCTATAAATTATGTGTCCTGTATTGTTTCCCTTGCGAACCTTGACTACAACACCAGCCCTGTCTGTTCTATACCCTAAACATTTATGAAGTCAAGTTCTCTCCATCTCCACTGCCATTGTAACAACCTTACAGTCTCCTAACTATACTCAGTGTCTTCTTTATGCTTCAGATCTTTTAAGATATAGAATGAGTCCTTCCCTTTCCCATCTCAAATCCACTGAAAATTCTCATTAGTGTTCTTCACTTGTAAAGTGATTAAAGCTTAAAACTGTTCAGCTTGCAAATCCTTGACTGTAATACTTTTGGGGCTGTTCTTACACTCTTGAAACCAACTGAGTGTCTACAACTCAACACTGAAAATACCAAGAGTTAGCATCAGAATCTACAGAGATATGAGCTAGTCTCCTAAGACTTTAACATCAGATGCTGGTACAAGTCCAAGTGGTCACTGGTACTCCTGATTGCCCATCTATAAATTTATAGATCTTGGATCTATAAATCCAAGATCTCGGGCTCAATACATTGCTAGTGTGGCTCACCCAATTCAAGATGATACTTAATGTTATTTTTTTATTATAAAAGGCACCTCAGGAACAGTCAAATGCAAGGAATACGACAGGATGAGTACACAGCACAGGAAAGAAGTCCCATGCCTTCAATAGATAGTCCATCCTAAAGCACCAAGCTGCAAGCTCTCTGAATTATATTGTTTAGAGGTTTCTTTGTAGGTTCCATTGGCAGGCATGGCTAATCAAATCATCTGTTAGCAAATGAACTCAACCTCTCATGCCTTTCCCCCTCTGGAGGTCACAGAACAGGGCTGAAACTTTCAATCTTTTAATTTTCCCCCAGTCCTTGTAACTAACTAGCTACTGCCTAGGAGCATCTCATTAACATACAAAACTCCTATTAGTATATAAAGCATTTTTTCAGCATTAAAAATTGAACCCCACGATGCTCTACATCCCCAGACCTTTTTAAAATTTGGAGACAGTCTCACTATTAGCCCCAGATTGCTCTGAGGCTAAAAAAAGAGGGCCTCTTTTTTTAGCCTCAGAGCAACCAGGATTACAGGTGTATATCAGCATGCCCTGGTCAAAGCACTCATCACTCTGAAGATTTCCTTTCCCACTACATCATCCTCTCCAACTCCACTTCATATAGTTCCTTCTTTATTCACCAAGTTCTAGTCTCTGGCTTTTCTCGGAAAGGGGGAGGTCGGGGGGTTGGGAGGTCTCAACATCTCAGATTCTTTGTCCCTACAGGAGCTGGGCACATGCTGTAGGGAATATGCTTCCCCACATTTAGCTTTTGTTATAGCTTAAATATCAATTGCTAAAAGAGGCCTTCTCTAATATTTCCATCTAAAATAGCCATCTTCTTTCTAGTCTTTCCTTTAACAGGCTAATTTGAAATTTGTTATCTATGCATTTATGTCTTTATTCTTTACTAGATTCTTACATTTCTGAAGGGAAGATACTGTGTCAGTTTAGTTGACCACTGTTTGCCTTATACAGTATCAGATATAATTAGATATCCATTGAATAAGTGAATAAGTAGATTTTACATAATTCATTTAACATAATTTGAATGAAAATTCTATTAAACAGGCTTAAAAAGAGCAGGGGTTGAGGAGTACTTAATTTAAATATATAATGACAACACTTTTTCCATTTTCATTATGACAGAACATGAATAATGACAGCTGATATTTACTGAATGTTTGCCACATTCCAAACACTTTACACATATTAACTCATGTTTGCAAGTGAAGAAGATAGAGAGGTTAAATAATCTGTCCAAAATTAAACAGATATGAAAGACCTGAACATTCTGAGCACAAGCAATCAAGCACTATGCTCTCTAGAATAAAAGGAAGTAAGTTACATATAATATAGTTGGTTTAGATGAAAAAAATGAAGACTTTTTGAGTATAAAAATTGAGTACTAAATCAGAATTCCTTCTCTCAGCTTTAAAATTTCCATCACAGCCTTTCATTTGTAACAGAAGTCAGATGTGAAGTTGTAAAAGTAGCAATGTTTGAAACAGTTTAAAACTGGAAACAATCTAAAGTCCATTAATAAGAACAATGGAGAACAAATGAAGTGTGAAGTACACAACAACACTGATGACTCTCCAAAACTGTTGAACAAACAAGCTGCAGAATGCTTATTTCATTGACATTAAACTCCAGTTATCAAAACTAAACACATTATTTACATTCTAATAAGAATCCAGAAAGAAAAACAAAATGATTATCTCAAAATTTAGTACAACGATTATCTCTGATAAGGAAGGAGAATACAATTGGGAAGGAATGTACAGTTTCAAAAGCATTGGGAATGTTCTATTTCTTAATCCAGGGAGCAGATCCACTTGTAAAACTTTTTTCCTTTATGCTTCTGATATGTTACATATTATTTCACACACAGTATATCTAAGTAGAGCTAGTGGATCGCCAACACAAAAGGAAAGATTCAGCTGGATGGAGAAGGCACGAAGAAGCAATGTCCTATGTCAAAACACAATGGGAGGGCCCAAGGATTACAAATGCTACCCTACCTGATACTAGAATACTTAGCTTTCTTCTGTATCTTTGGTGCTGGAAGTCTTCACTCAATTTCCTGATTACAAACATTTTCCAACTTAGATGGGCAAGAGAGTGAGCTATCACTGACAAGTAGAAGCAAAAAACCAGTTTAAAAAAATTAACAGTACTATTTTGAAATAACGAGACATACTATGATAGCCCTTGTAGATTTTCTATCATCTTATTTTGAAATTCTGTATTGCTGTCATTGTTTTGTTTTGAATGTTTTATTCTGTTCTGTTTTGTTTGATTCTATTATGTTTGATGGTATGGACAGCTATTTTGAAGATAACAACAGGCATTATGGTAGCCATTGTTGATTTCCAATGATCTTGTTTTGAAGTCCTGTACTGCTCTCACTGTTTTGTTTTGATTGGCTTTACTCTTTCATTTTGTTTGGTTTTATTCCCTTTAAAATTTAAAAAAAAAAATAACAGTATACAGATGGCTACAATAGTCCCCCTAAAACATCCCAATTTCATGGTCTCAGGTGGGGCTAGCAAGCAGATTTTCAGTTTAGTTAGAAGTCCTTCAGGTAAGTTATCTGAAATATAGCAAAGCAAGTATTCCTAATGTGCAGATCAAAGACTTCTCAGGGGCTGGAGGTATACCTCAGTGGTACAGCACCTGCTTAGCACACAGGAGGCCCTCGGTTTGATCCCCAGTGTAACACACATGTACAGACAGACAGACACACACACACAGACACACACACACCCCTACCCTGACCCTGAATCAGGAAAGATATACCAAGAAAGGGGGTGGGGATGTGATTGAATGACTCTCTGCCACTCTGTTACTAGGGTCATTTTCATTCTTACCTCAGTATTGAGTAACTAAAACAAACTATGGAAATAACTGACTGCTGAGATGAGTCATCTATAATACCCACTTTCAAACTTTGCTTCTATCAAAACATGATTGGTCTCACTGTCTTTATAAATACAAATTACAAAAACATCTATAAGCATAAGACTGCTTTATCTGCTTTATACATTGCAATAAAGTTAAATTTTTAACTTGAAAAATGGTTCCTATTTTTAAGAAAAGTCAAAAAACATAACTGAGCACATATCCTCAACAAAAATGACAGAAAATAAAACTGTGGGGAATGTTTTATAAACCTGATGTTTATGACCCTCCCCAACAAAGAAAGAGTAGCCTGATTTTTCTCTTTGCCTTAGTTTCCACCTCACCAACTTTTCCCTTGACTTTCCTAAGCTAAGATGTACGCTCTTATTTTCCAGTTAGATACACTGAAAGATAGTCTCTGAAAGCAAAGGAAGGACTAAGCAATTCTGACTTCATTTTTCCAAGATGGCATAATATAAAAGAAGGAACATAATCTCTGAACTCACACATCCTGGGTTCAAAATCCTGGCTCTGCTACTTACAATTCAATCTTAGATAAATTATTCAGCAACACACCTCACTTTCTTTGTATAAAATGGAAATTTTTAGAGCAACCATCCTATAAAATAACTGTAATGAAAAAGTGTGTTAATGCATGTAAAGAATTTAACAAACGGACACAGTAAGCACCCAAGTGTTAACTACTATAACTTACCAAGGGTTTTTGGCATTATCTCACTATTTTTTAAACATCCTGGTATTATCTACTCTATCATATAAAAATTATCTTATGTTTGTATATCTACACATTTCAATAAATGTATAACTTTAAAAATAATCATGGAAGCACATTTACTGCAAACTTCAACTTTATGCATCAAATCACATCCTACCTCCTTACCGCTGGACTCTCTGTTACCCTATTATAGCTGCTTTATTTCAATCTAACATTTATCATTCTCTTAATAGTCAATGGGTGGGACTTAATAGTCAGATAGGTGAGACTACCCTATTGGCTCACAGGAGTAGAAGTAGGTAGGTAAAGCTACTGACCCATACATGGCATTTCACACTCCCTTCTCACAAGAAGGATACTCTGAAAGTTACTTCTAATATGTTATTATTAATTATAAGATGCAAAGTATAAGTTATTTGGTAAGAGCACACAGTACAATCATACAATATGAGTAGTTCATAAAAATGTCATACTTGCTTATTTGTTAGTTCTGGGCATCTATTTTTTTTTTTTTTAGTTAAAAGTTATACTCAGTTTAAAACCTGACATACCAAACTCAAATGAGGAAGGAAAAAGATCACTTTAGTTAGTAAAAGTCTATATATTCTGTATGATCTCTCTAGCATATGCAGAGTTATGCTATATACATGTAAGATTTTTCACAAGTGATCATAACAGTTCAAATAAGTTCCATTACAGTTCAAATAAGATCAGAATTACAAAACCATTATTATATTCTACTTTTTGAATGAGCATGCAGGTTTAACCAACCAAAATTTGCACTTATTTATCATTTTATTCATTTATGGATTCCTGCAATTTATGGTTCCTGCCTTCACAGACTTAATACGACTAAATTAAAATAACTGAATAGACATGGAACAGTTTCTCTTCTTCAGCTACCAAAATAAAGCTACTATAAAGTAAAAGTTACCCGTACTGAACAATAAGGAAAATCTGTGAATAAACAATTTGGTAGATATTTTGGCTTGCTTGTCCATTTATTTTTACTTTATTTTATGAAAAAAAATTTTGTAACAAAACAATAGGAGAGTAACAATAATACATTGCATATTGTTATCCTCAATATAGTTACTCAAGAGTACAAGATATGGGCATAAAAAATTCTCCAAACGATATTAGCACAAACCTTTTCAATGAACTAAGAGAAACTAGCAGCATAATTAACTTATATTATTTTCTTTCCCTTCTTTCTTTTCCTCCTTCCCCCATCAGTTCCTCTTTCCTTTTGAACAATTTCCTCCCATTTTACAATATCTACTGTACATTTTGGTCCTTATTTACTCTTTCAGTTTCTCATACCCGGGCAATAATACAGTGTTCACACATATAAGTCTGATTTGTTTCATTATGAGCATGGTCTCAAATTGCATCCATTTACCTTATGTCTCAAGTTTATCCTTCTTTATGGCTGAATAGTACTCCATTGTATAAAAAGACCACATTTTTTTTATCCATTCCTCAGTGGATAGGTATCTGGGTTGTTTTTAATGGATAGGCTATTTTGCAAGTGTGTAGGGAAAGAAGTTAACTTCCAGGAAATGTATAGTAACACATATGATTTCTGGCCATGGAAATGGAAAATGTTCCTCTGAAGGCAGACAATTACTGTCCAGTTGCTATTCATCAGTTTTAACAATTTTGCATTCATTTCAGCAATATTTGACTATAAATGTGGATGTTTCAACTGTAATCACGTTACTGAGTTAAATAAAACCACTGATCCATGTTCATTTTATACTTGTATGAGAATCACAATCGTATTCACTTTTTAAGTACTCCTCTAACAACAGTTCACAATCACAAAGGACTAAAACAAAAAGATAAAGCATGCCATCACTGCAACCAATAATTGTGTAATACAACTTTGAAAATGCAGCAAGACAAGCAGCCTAGAAAATTAATACTATAGCTAAATACACTTAGGATCATTGATATGATAATTGTCTTATGATAATTATTTGCATTACAATGTGGAAATAGTGTAGAAATGTATTTTTTTCTCTTCTCTATATGTGTGTATATATAAAATATACTATTATAAATTGTCATACAGCATATATAGACTTATGCCACATATAAATAATATATAGGCTTCATATATACACAATAATATAATAGATGGCATAAAAATGATAACTGTCCTAGTATTTACATGAATAATCATTTCTGTCACTTAGGAATAGAACTCTAAAAAATAACTGCATCCTAGGCCAATTCCTAGATTTTAATTCTTCCCCTAACTGTAAATTACAATGAGGGGCACAATTCATAATATATTATTAGCAATTTTATTTCATAAGCATAGAGTTAAATATTTTAATTTTTCAATCAGACATAGTATAAAGATGGGGAAAACTGAAGCATTTTTTTCTATTCACACACCAGACAATGCAGCACTTCTGATACCAGATATAGGGGGGATTCTCCACTGACAATAAGCAATTCCTCAGCAATACTGTTATGGTTTCAACCTAAAATGAACTCCAAAAGTCTAACGTGTTTAGAGGTAGGGTTTTCAAAAGGTCTTTGGATCATGGAGTGCTATACTCAGCAGAGGATTAATATATTAGTTCACAGATGAATGTGCTACTAGGAGATGAAGCCTGACTACACATGGGTTACTGCGCCTACTCCTCCCTTCTCTCTGCTTTTAGAAGCTATGAGGTAAACACCTTTCCGCTGTCATGCTCCTCTACCATGATTTTGTGCCTTTGAACCGGGTAACCATGGACTGAACCCCTCAGATTCTATGAGTCAAAAAACTAACGTTGTGGATGTCAGGCACATTGTCCCAGTGATAGGAAAAGAGAGTAATCCAACACCAATTAAGGGTTCTGTAATTTAACTCAATTCTAACCCTATCACTCTCTGACAGTACCAGATTCCACAGGTTAAAAGTTTGAACCACAAAAGTCTACCTTCTTCTCCCCTTCTACTTCTGATGTCAATCACAAACTCCAGTTTGTGACCTATGCTTCTGACCAAGGAGCTATAAATTAAGGTTGCCACAATCCCTACAATGGGTTCAAATAATTTTCTGGTGGGACTTTGAGAACTCTGAGAAACACTTAACTTACTTTTAATGCATTTGTTACAAAGGATACAGATGAACAGTTCAATTTGAAGAGATGCACAGTGCAAGACGTGTGGGAAGAGGCATAGAACTTTCATGCTCATTATGGATATACAGTACCACCCTCCAGGAACCTTGTGTTCAGCTATCTATAAATTCTTGTCTTATAGTTTTTAGAGGCTTCATTATGAGGCATCAGTACGTAGGCATGAATGATTATGTTATCAGCCATGAGTGAACAACCTTCAGCCCCTCTTCGCTCCCAGAAGGTTGTTACAGTTCAGTTAATTTCAAACAATCCACACAGATTCACAGAAGTGCTCTGAAGATATGCTAGTTCCCTCTGACAACCAGTCCCCTAATCCGGAGGATCCCCCACTCATCTCATTATTATACAAAAAGACATTTTGAAAGTTCCAAGGGTTTAGAAAGCTGTGTATCTGGAACAAGGAACATAAGCCAAATATTTCTTTTTGTATCATAATATTACAAATAGATTAAATACCTATTAGTAGCTTTCTCATGATGAACTCATAATAATGTGATCATTTTCACAGCCAGAAAAGACCATGTTCTTTTAATCTTCCCTCTCCGTTTCAAATTCAGTTTCAAATATTCTTAATTTCAAATAATAGCAATCAAAATGCTCTTTAAAAATTATTTAGGCAATGAGTTCCAACCAATACAGTAACTTCGTTAATTTCAGATGCATATTTCAAATTTTTATATTTAATCATACCTAAAGAGCTATTTCCAAAGTGATATTTCCTGAAGTCAAAACCCAGACTTTATGTCTCTAGAGTAATGTGCCATACAGAAGTTTTAACTTCAGTAAGTCTATATCACCTTCCCAGAGTAGTGCTGGCTGGCCTGGGCTTGTTGCAAATAGCAGGTTCAGTCAGATAGCTTTTTAAAAAATGTCAACACTCTTAATAATTCACACAATGTACAAGGAAAGTATTGTACTTCAAAATAAAGATGTGTTTCCTCCTGTGAAGTAAAGTTTATCATTTAGGAAGTCTGCTTAAGGAAGTAGAATAGTTTCATATTTTGTAGAAAAAAACTGAGAGGGCATCTCATCTCACTTTTCCCTTCCTTTATCCCATTTGAAACAAGACCCGAAGAGTAAATGTTTTATGTATAACAGGAAAGTAATACATCATTAAAGGATGAACACCTGTAAAATCTGTCATAAAAGATTGAGAGTCCCAAAATCTGTTCTTTACTTTTAATATCTAAAAACAATCAAATAATTTTACGTTAAATGTAAATTTTACAATCTCTCTTGTCTCTTCTAAAGTTTTAAACAAACACACTTGATACGAAAAATAGCATTTTATCCAAATATCAAATATTAAACAAGTATTTGAACAGCAAGTACAAACAGTTCTAATCCCAATCATGGACAATGTTGTGAAATGTTAATGTATTTAAATTTTTTAATTATATACAGAACTAATTTAAATGCTGTACTCTGAATAATTGATTATTAATCTTTCATTCATATTAAATAACAAGAACACATAAACAAATAATACCCAATGCAGGAAATTTTCAAAGGCAAACTGCACATTGTGAGAAGTCTAAGCTCTGGCTTCCGGAAAATACTAACTTCAAACAATTTACACAGATTCATAGAAGTGCTGAAAAGCTCTTTTAAGGAAAACACTAAACAATGGTGTAGTAACAGAAATATAAAAAGAAAATAGTTATATGTCTACCTATTAATCAGGCCAAATTAATAAAGCAAACTTAATAGCCATGGTTTCATAATAATGCTACTGAATAAAGTAAGATATTAAGTTACTGAAAATTCTTATTCCAGTTTTATATCAATTTTCAACATTATCATTATTTAAAATAAATTTAAATATCACAGTATAAATATTTTGAAAATAGCAAGTAAATCATGTCTTGATGTTGCCTACAGAAGAACAAGATACAGATACACATTATCATAGTGGAGGGCCCTTGGAGCGCCCTCTCTACCAGTTCTACTACAGGATACTCCATGAGAAAGAACAATGTGTTCTGATCATCATGACTGTCTCAAACTGATATATATATATATATATATATATATATATATATATATATATATATATATCTCCATCCCCGAGTAAGTTGGGAATGGGTACCTGGTATGGTCTTGGGATTTGTAAGCAAATATGAGAAATATGGGATGGGAAGGAAAGCCCTGACCACACAGTAGCAATGATGATCTTCCAGGCTCATCTGATTCTGCCTTTCTAAGGAAATCTACATACACAACACAGTTAAGTCAAGAAGAAAAGCAGAAAAATTTTAAAAAGGTCACTTATAGAACACTAAAACAAGGTCTGTGAACTGCTGAACTGAGGAGGACAGTTGGATGACTCAGAACTACAGCTTTCAAAGACTAAAGAATGGTCTATCAATTCTACTATTCATAAGAGAAATGCCTGATCGTGTACTGGGGAATGAATGTTAGATATGGAACATTACTAAGAAAATTGACAGATTGTGAACATGAGGGTATATGGGACAATAGTATACATCAAAAACATCAAAATTCTGATTTTATAAAGTTTAATGGTTAAAAAATGACCCTTAGAAAATATGCATTGAAGAATATATTTAAAGGCTGAGGATGTAGCTCAGTGGTAAAGCATTTCCTTACTGTACACAAAGCCATGAGTTTAATTCCCAGTACAGGAAAAAAATAAATAAAAATGATGTAGGGGTTTACAGACATACGTGTGCAACTTAAAGGGTTCAGAAAAAAATAATATGTGGTGTGGGAGAGTTTGGTAGTGGTAACACATGATTAAACGAATGTAACAGGATGTTAACAATTGGTAAATCTGAAGAGTTTTAGATATTTTTACTGTGCCTACAACTCTTCTGGAAACTTGAAATTATTTCATACTATAGGGATTTTAAAACAAATACTAAGCATGTAAAAAAGAGTGTTCCTGCATATGAAGCTATGTTAGAAGAGGACAGATTCAGCGTAGGGAAAGGCAAAACAGGAGGAGCTGAGCAGACACTATGAGGTGATGAGAGAGAAATGAAAAACTGGGGAAGACAAAGTTGTTAGAATTTTGTTAAGAGAAAGAAGTTATAGAGAGCAGGGAGTTCTACACAACTACAGAACTTCGGATTACTTCTCTTGAGAATTCAGCTTAGCACTCACAGCACACAAATATGAGAATCTAGGAAGCTCAAGAAAGAGCAATCAGAAATGTTTATACCTAACAGTGTTTGGCACTCATATAGGGCTGAGATTGGTACCTGTTCCCACACCCAACAGAAAAACTTCATGATTCACAATCACAGAAGTAGAGTATACAAAGAAGTCTTTGTTCAGGGGTAGAGAATTATTAGCCCTATACTCAGATCCTGCCTAACAAATATTAAAAACAATTACTGTAACAGTATTCAGTATATTTTTAGCATTTATTACACATAAAAGTCACATTAGAAAAACCCAAGTAAAACTTCTACAGATAAAAACTACAATATGTGAGGTGAGTACACTAGATGGAATTAACAACTTATTTAATGTTGTAAAAGAAAAGATTAGTAGCCTTGAAGACAGAGTAATAGAAACTTTGCAAAATGAAATGCAGGAGGAAAAAAGAAAATTTAAAATATACAACAGAGAATCAATAAGATGTGGGATGACTTAAACTGGCCTACTATACACATATTTGGAATCTCAGAACAGTGGTCAATACGTTAATGTGTGCATGTTACTTCTTCGATTTTACAATTCTTCTTTAACCTTAAATTATTCTTTATGGTGTTCCATACAGGTTTTTAACAATATATTTATTTTAGACTGAGCCTCACTCTCTTCTCTTTCCTCTGGATTACAATTAATACAATGAACACCCAGATCACAGCCTCATTTTTCTTCATTTTATCTCTAATAACAATCCTCAACCACCTACTAGACTCTCCAATTACCTAATTTTATAAATAAATTTGAATAATTTTTGGAAATATGTAGTCTATCACACTACTAAGATGTGGGTATTTATACAATTTGTTATGCTATGTATTTCATCTTTGCATCATTTATGAAATATGTATGAATGGTATAAACACTTTTAGCGAGTTCTAATGCATTTTATGCACATTTTGCAAATTTGACTCCATAAGGGTGTATTACAACAATTCTGAATTTGTAAATATTGTGCATGTTGATAAAATGCTTAAACTTCCTCAAAAAACAAAGAGATGTCCCTTTTGAACATCTCCATTTGTGAAAGATAAAATTTCTAGAGCTCTGAGCTCTTTGAAACTGCATAAATAGGGCTCCATTGCAGTTTCTTATCTGGTAGATCTTGTCAAGGGACTTAGGTTGTCCCTCACTCTATTTCACATGGAAACAGTTATAAAGCTGACTGCATACAATTACACATTTATACATTTCACTTTTTGACGTACTACGAATAGTCCATTTCCTCACTGTTACCAACACCTGACTCTTGTTGGTATTCCAGGGTGCTTATGTTTCCAAAAAAATATGTATGCTATTATTGTCTGTTACATAATGTAAAGTGGCTTATGAAGCATTCTGTTGTGTTATGTTTCTCAAACAATTCCTTTTAAATATAAATAAATGTCTCAAATTTTTTATTTTTTTCCAGAACTACTTTATTTTTAGAATTTTGATTATCTGAAATTTTAGGGATTTTGATCTTTTATGAATTCAACATTCATCACTTCAAATATACATAGGTCAAACACATGGAATGGCCTTACTGCCTAACAATCTGCTTCAAGATAATTAATCCAGTCTCTTGAGACCTAACCCACTCCAGAGATAAGCATTAATCTTTTATGAGGGTAGGGCCCCTGTGACCTAATGACCTGCTACTAGGCCTCACTCTTAAAGGTCCAACACTTTTCAATACTGCTACATTGGGGACCAAATTTCCAGTGCTCTCGTTTTGGAGTACAAACCATATCCAAATCACATCATTTATATGCTTTTAATTTTTTAAAAAATAGGATATTGTATTTATTATGATATAATTTGCTTTTTTCATGCAACACACTTTTTATATTCTTCCATATGAGAAATTACTATGACCCATTCATGTTCAATGTATATATTCATTCTAGACATGCCAGTTATTTCCAAAGATTTGTTCTTAGAAACAAACAGTGCTTAAGAACATCTTGGGCATCTCTTGATTTAAGTGGATCTCTATGGGAATGTAACCACTACATTATTTCCTAACTCTATGTTATCCTCAGTATAAACTAAAGTTTACAGATACCAAGAAACAGGATCAAGGTCAAACAGCTAAGAGCAAAGTTAAAACCAACAAATTCTACCCCTCCCACTTAAAAGGAAATACTCAAAGTTAGGTAGCATATCCCCAGAAATATGTAATTATCAAAAAGAATACTGGGGCTGGGGATTTAGCTCAGCAGCATAAGTGCCTGACTTGCAAGCACATGCTCATGAGTTCGTTCCCCGGTACCAATAAAAAATAAAATAAAATAATAAAAAAAGAATTAAAAAAAGAATCCTGATGTCTTCTTACTTTAAATTTTAAAAAGACGGCTCACCAACTGACTTCCCTCAATATAACTTGACCATTCATAGAAACCTGATTAGGTGAATGAAGGTCACACAACTAGAATTTTATTCCTGTTAAAATATCCCTGAAAATTCTAGTTAAATATAGTTCTACTTGCTTCAGCAGTACATTTATTAAAGATGAAACAATACTTGGAAAATGAGCACAGCCTCTGTACAAGGATGACACGTTAATTTGTGAAGTGTTTATATATATTATATAGTATATATATAATATTATATTATATATAATATATTATATATTTATATTATATTATATATAATATATTATATATTATATAATATATATAAACACTAAATATATATACAATTTATATATTTTATATATATACATATACATATATATACACACACAATTTATATAATTCCACACACAATTAATATAATTTAACTAATATTAGTTAATATACTTTTGATTTTTAAAAAAATATTAGTTAACTAACTAATATTACGAATTTCACTAATTTAATTAATATTGGTTAAATATTTTGGGATGTATATAAATTGTGTATATATAAAATAATTAATATAGTAATAAAGTACTTCTCAGTTTGGTTACAATTTAAATTAAATAAAAGCACTCTTATTTTTGCCATGACTAAATTTTGACTTTGGAATTAGTTTAAGACTCATTGATATGAATATGATAATCATTTTTAAAATACTACATGTTTATTTTAGAAATTACTTAAGAATGTTTTCAAAAATGTTCTGTACATCATCTTAACTCAACAAATAATTTCCAAAAGACCTAACAGTATTCTTATATTTAAAAAAGGCTATAAAGCCAAACTTATTTTTCGCTATGTAAACTGTTTAGCTTTGCACAGTCTTTCATTTTAAAAATATTAATAATTTGATTTCTGCTTTATCTCACAATTTAATCTTGCTTTTTAAATAATCCTATCTTTATTCAAATTCTATTATCTAACATGGCTACATATTAATTATATGGATGCTATGGTAAACCATAAGCCTGTTTTTCTAAAAATGGAGCTAATTAGACCAACAGCAAAGGCACCTTTACATAACTAAGTACTATGTTAATACTTTCAATGAAAGAAAGTCAGATTAAAACAAAACTGTTACAAAAAAGCCTAACTGTACTGCATTAAACATTCAAATGAATTATTTTAATTAGATACATACCAATTCTACTAAGCTACAGAAAAAAATCTCAATATTTTGTTATTCATTCTTGTTTTTGTTTTTATTGAGACAAGGTCTTACTATATAGTTCAGGCTGGTCTTGAACTCACTGTGTAACCCAGGCAGCCTTATACTAACAGTGATCCTCCTACCTTAGCCCCTTCTTCCCCTAAAAAAGGCAAAATATCTTACAAGCTCCTAGGACCCCAAAAACCAGCCTTGTATTTTAGGGATCTAAAATTTAATGCTTCTTTTAAACCACTCAACAGAAAAAAACTGTGAGAGGGGAAAAGAGAAAAGAAGGAAGGGAAAAGGAAAGAGATAATAGCTAAGATGATTATACTATTAATTCTATTAGTTCATGGAAAAGAACAGTTAATACTCATACAGTTTGATCAATTTTGCATGTCTATATCTGGTAATTGGAGCAACTCTTTTGAAGATAACAATATGCAATATAAAAACCATTGCTAAATTCCTATCCTCTTGTTTTGAAAGCCTATATTGTTACTGTTTTGGGGGTTTTGTTGTTGTAGTTGTTGTTTGTCTCTTTTGTTCTGTTTTTCCCCTCTTTAAAATAAAATAAAAATAAAAATAAAAGTAAAAATAAAAATAAAGTAAAATTTAATGCTTCTTTAATAGCATTGCTGAACATTTTTAAAATGGTACTTCAAATATTTTCTTCAATTTGAGATAAACATTATCTAAATAATGCCAAGCCAAAAGAAACAAAAGTTAACATCTCCAAATCTAGCATAATGGTTTAATGTTCTAGTTTGTTGCCTTAACAAAACAAATGCTTACATCAAATTCAGAAACTCACAATGAAACTGCAAGGACATACTGTGCTACTTGGTATTAGTCATTACCAAAAACATTTCTCCAAGAGGGCACAGTATACAAACAACTTTATAATTATAATAGGAAATATGCTGATATGCTCACCTGACCAAAAATCCACTGCTGCAATGATTATGTTACCGGTGAAAACTAATTTATAATCAGTGCTAATGTGTTCCATAATCTGATTTACAAGAGTAGCTCATTAGAAAGAGAACAAGGTGCATGGATTTCCAAATAAGTAACTGATTTAGTGTCTCTACTGGGTGAGGCTATAGTTTACATGTTACTGGCCTTCTCAGAGTATGTCCTGTTCTGTTGTGGGAATAGCAGTAAGTGTTCTGGTTATGAAAACTCTCCCTTCTGTAAAGCAAGAGCATAAATCATGAAATTTTAGACATAACAACAGAAAACTTCTTTCTCTTAGCAGCTAATAGAAAAATTTGTTATAGGGGATAATGAAATAAACTTTAAGTAAATTCTCAGGGAAAAAGGTAAAACTCCCAAGAATGCAGGCTTTAAGAATGCACAATCACTTTACCAAAAAAAAGGAACAAATTGTCTTGCTCAGAGAGAGACAGGGAACAGGGAAACCCAGAATGCCATGGCAGACATGCTGGTATTCCATGACCAATCATTAGAGAGTCACATATATTTTAATACAAATTACACAATGAAATCTTTACTTAAATTATTGTCAATCCTGAGCTTTGACATTTTTTTGATTTTCTACTTCTTGTTTAAAAAAAGTATGTGCTGATTGCTAAATCAACTCACTTTTGGCAACTGGTACTTTCTTTCTTCATTGAGTATACAGGAAAAGTATGATACTGAGGTAGTCCAACCCCGGTGTTACAGTGCATGCCTACAAACCCCAAAATTCTGGGAGGCTAAGAGGGTAGGATAACAAATTTGAGTTCAGCCATGGCAACTTAGCAAGACCATCTCAAAATAAAAATGTTAAAAACACTGGGGATGTAGCTCAGTGAAGGCCCTGAGTTCAATCTCCAGTACTATAGGACAGAAGAAAAAAAGGAACAAGAAAGGAAGGAGAGAGAAGCCAGTCTAAAAAAACAATGGATTTCTTATCTGTATACGTAATTCTTAAATTCTCAAAAGCTCAGTATCTTTTTAGGGCTGATACTGCTACACTAAAGGAATACCATATTTTTTAATCATATTTCTCACTTCAGAAACTATTTATCACTTTATTATTAAATAAAACAATGAGAAATAGCAATATCACAATTTTAATGCTGATTTTTATCTTTATCATTTTAATCTTGTTTTATTGTTTAAATGGTTTTTAAAATATTCCAGAAACTATTAATGTATTGGTTTAATTTTAAAATGTGGTCTTGGGGTTTTTTTTAATATAATATATGTCAATCTTACTTGACTGGTTTTTGACAGATTAGATTATATGACAATATTTTAACCAAAACTGATAATTCAATAAGCAAATAAGCCATCTAAAAGTTTTGACACAAACATACTTAATATATATGACACCATGAAATTATCTTTCATTTAAAAATGTTTAGGAAAGAAGTTTTAAAACAATACTTTCCATTTTTCTTAGCATTTTCTGAGCATATTGAAGTAACTAAGGAAACTCTAAATGAAAGAGCAATTTATGATTTTGGACAAATTTTATTAAAGCTTTAAAGGACAGATAATAAATACTTATGCAAGCCAGATGTTTTCAATACTTTGCTTTCAGCAAAATTGAAGGGGATCTTAATGAATTATCATTTCATAGATCACTGAAAATAATTTTTGATGACAGGTCACCATTTGATTTTGTTTTGCAGATGATATGGAAGTTTTTTTAAAAACACTCCCACCTTCTTAAGATGATAAGGTTTCTAAACAGTTATGTTTATACTCTGAAAAACAGGAGTAAGTGTGATGCTGAATCCAGTCTCGTACTAAACATATATAACATTTGTCAAGATACATGAACTAATCAGGAGTAAAGAAGGATATACTTCCACTACAATTTTACTTGCAATGTTTATTATTTAAATAAATTTGTAATATATTGGTTTTGTTCAACTGTGTACTACAAATAATTTATAATGACAAAGTTTATTACAATGTCAGAAGTATCTGACTGGGTCACGTCCAACAATCTCCATTCCTTCCTGGGAGCTAAAGGTGCATGAAGAGATTCCCAGCGAAGAGGGGAAGCTTTGGAACGTGGCTCCCAACATGTAAGACCCTGCCCAGCATCTTAAATCACCGGGGATCACACAGGAGGTCTCTGGGGGCCTGATTGGGCCACGCCCAGCGACCTCCATTCCATCCCAGGAGCCGAAGGTGGGCAAGCTGATTCCCAGTGCAGAGAGAAGCTTTGGAACATCACTCAAAACCCAGAAATATAGGAAAATGACAAAACAAAAAGCAAAATGCAATCTCAAACCTCCAGCCCATTCCAAGCAAGCCTAGGAGACATGGACATAGAAGAAAATGTAAGCCACACACCTGAAATTCCTAAAATAACAACTGAAATAAAGAAACAACTTACGGGAAGCTATAAAAGAACTCATCAGAAATAATCTCCCAGGTAAAAGAAGAAATGATAAATGTAATGAAAGAAACACTGAACACATCTAAAGAAGGCACAGTTAAAAAAATTAGAGGAACAGTTCAAAAAGATGGAAACCCTGAATGAACAATATAAGAAACAAACAGAATGCATGAAGTAGATTAAAAGAGATATACAGGTAATCAAAAATTCCACTGAAAGTTGGCAAAACAGCCTCAACGAGAGTGAAGATAGAATTTCAGACCTCGAAGACAAGATTGCAGCTAGTGAACAGGAGAGGAAAGACCATTTAAAAATAACCAGGAACTAAGAAAAAACAATTCAACAGCTGCAAGATGATGCAAAGAAAAACAACATAAGATTGATAGGGATAAATGAAAAAGAAGGTGACAACACAAATAATATCAAGAGGCTATTTACAGAAATAATAGCTGAAAATTTCCCAAATATGAGAATAGAAACTAACATACAGATCAGTGAAGCATATAGAACTCCAAAGAGCCATAACCAAAATAAAACTACACCCAGACATATAATAAACATCATCCCAGAAATCCAACATAAGAACAGAATACTAAAAGCTGTTAGAGAGAAAAGACAAATCACTTATAAAGGAAAGCCTATCAGCATCACAGCAGACTTCTCAATACAAACAATGAAGTCAAGAAGAGCATGGAGTGAAGTATTTCAGATCCTAAAGGAAAATGACTTCCAACCCAGACTGATGTACCCTGCAAAACTGCCCTTCAGAATAGAAGGAGAAATAAGACACTTCCACGACAAAGAACAGCTGAAGAACTTCATGACCACCAATCCAACCCTGCAGAGAATACTGAAAGATATTCTAGATAGACATAGGAAAAAACCACTAAGCAAGGAAGGCAATTAAACAGAGTGGAAAGGTAAGAAGCAACAGAAGAAAGATAACACGTCAAAAATAAACCAGTATCTATCAGTTATAACCATTAATGTAAATGGCCTCAATTTACCAATTAAAAGAAACAGACTGGCAGAATGGATCAAGAAACAACATCCCAGTTGGAACTTAGAGTGCCGAGCCAACCAGTAACCTGCCTGCTGCCCTGGTAAGTGACTGTGGTCTGGCAAGCCGCGGCCACCCCAGGGCGGGGAAACAAGAAGCAAGAGCGTTTCCTGAGATCCGCGCCATGTTGGAACTTAGGGCGCCGAGCCAACCAGTAACCTGCCTGCTGCCTACTGGGGCGCGGGCTTAAAATCAAACATACCACATCTCCCCCCTCCCCGTTAACAATTGGGATCCAGGGATCTGGGTATCTCTTAGGAGGTGACCATATTTGGTATAGCAAGTCGGGGGAATTTCCTTCTACTATCTCTGAAGGCAGATATTTTTATCGCCATTTTGCTTTGTCCTGAGTAATGGTGTTGCTCTAGTCAATACTCTGTGTTGATGTGTTCTATAATGTTGTATATTTCTTTGATTTTGCTGTACCTAGTAGAAGAACAACTATTGTGAAGACAACGAGATATACAATGTTGCCTATTACTGTTGTCCTGGTGACCTGCTGTGATATTCTGTGCCAATTTCACTATACTGTCTCAATTGGCTTTATTCCATCCTGTTTTTTTTTGTAACTGTTTGCAGCCTCACTGTGTTCACTTTGTATGCCTTAATTTTGTAACATGAACAGCTATTTCTGGGAGGACAGTATGTGGTTTGTCAACTAGTGATTTATGTTTTTTTTTTTTGAGGTTCTGTATTGTTTCTACCCTTTTTTCTGTATTGCTTTTTTTTTCTCTTTAAATAAAATTTAAAAAAAATAAAAAATAAAAGAAACAACATCCAACCATATGCTGTCTACAAGAAACCAATCTAACCAAAAAGGAAACTCATAGACTGAAAGTCAAAGGATGGAAAACAATACTTCATGCAACAGGAACCCAAAAAAAAGCAGGGGTAGCTATTCTGTTTGCAGACAGTGTGAACTTCAAGAATGATCCGAAGAGAGAAAGAAGTTCACTACATACCAGTTAGCAGAAAACTTCAAGAGGAAGACATAACAATCTTAAATAACTTAAATAACAACTTTGGGAGCACCCAGCTATACAAAATAAATATTAACAGAAATGAAAAATCAAATAAGCAATGACACAATTATAACAGGAGACCTTAACACACCATTGACACAAAAGGACAGATCAACTAGACAGAAAGTAAGCAAAGAAATAACAGAACTGAATCACACCTGTAAACAAATGGACTTGGTGGATATATACAGAGTGTTCCACCCAACTACATCAGAATATACATTCTTCTCAGAAGCACATGGGACATTCTCTAAAATAGACCATATACTAGCCCATACTAGCACTAGAACATGCTTAAGTAAATGCAAAATAATTGAAATTATCCCATGCATGTTATCAGATCATAGTGCAATGAAACTAGAAATTAATGACCAAAAAAACTGCAAAAACCCCATAAACACATGGAAATTGAATAATATACTCTTGAGCAATCAGTAGGTCACAGAGGAAGTTAAAGAAGAAATTAAACAATATCCACAAGCAAACAAAAATACAAATACAACTTACTGGAATCTGTGGGATGCAATGACAGCAGTCCTCAGAGGAAAATTTATTGTGGTAAATTCCCACATCAGGAAAACAAAACAAACAAAAATAAACAACATGATGCTACACCTCAAACATCTAGAAAAAGAGCAAATCAAGCCCAAAGCCAAAGAAGGGAGGAAATTATAAAGATCAGAGCAGATATCAATGCAATAAAGACTAAGAAAACATTAAAAAGAATTGAGGGTCAAAGAGTTGGTTCTTTGAACAAATAAATAAAATGGATAAGCCTCTAGCCAACCTTATTTTAAAAAGGAAAGAAAAAACTCAAAATTCATGTAATAAGGAATGAAAAGGGAGAAATCACTACAGACCCTGTGGAAATACAGAAGATCATCAACACCTATTTTGAAAATCACTACTCTCATAAGCTCGATAATACAGAAGAAATGGACAGATTCGTAGAAACATATGAATTAGCAAAGCTGGGTTAAGAAGATGTAAAACTGCTGAATAACCCTATTTCAATTAACAAAATTGAAAATGTAATTAAATCCTTACCAACAAAGAAAAGCCTAGGCCCAGACAAATTCACTGTGGAATTCTACAAGGAATTCAAAGAAGACTTAATGCTGACACTCCTCAAATTCTTCAATGAAATTGAAAGGGAATTCTCCCTAACTTATTCATGGAAGCAAATATTACTCTAGGACCAAAACCTGAGAAAGACCCAAGCAAAAAAGAGAACTAAAGGCCAATCTCCCTAATGAACATAGATGCAAAAATTCTCAATAAAATATTGACAAACAGAATGCAGCAAATCATCAAGACAATTATATACCACAACCAAATTGGATTCATCCCAGGAATGCAGGGATGGTTCAACATACATAAATCCATAAATGTAATCCACCATATCAATAGAGCCAAAAATAAGGATCACATGATCATTTCTATAGATACAGAAAAAGCTTTTGATACGGTCCAACACTCATTCATGATAAGAACCTTACAGAAAATTGGAATAGATGGTCTTTACCTCAATATGATAAAAGCCATCTATGACAAACCAATACCCAGCATCATATTAAATGGCCAAAAACTGAAAGCCTTTACCCTAAAATCAGGCACAAGACAAGGATGTCCATTATCACCACTCCTATTCAATATAGTGCTGGAAATACTAGCCAGAGCAATTAGACAAAAGAGAGAAACAAAAGGAGTAAGGATAGGAAAAGAAGTAGTTAAATTATCATTATTTGCAGATGACATGATACTCTACATAAAGACCCCCAAAACTCCATTGAAAGACTCCTAGGTACAATGTCGTAAGTACATGAAAAACACAAATATTTGAAATAAAGAAATATGATAATGTGATTACTTAAAAACCTTTAAGAATTAAAACACATTAAGTAAGATAGTATTATGGCAGAGAAATATATTGGAAGGTTGAGATTAAGGATATATAGAAATCTCCACTTTTGTCTGTAAAAGTTATTCATTTTTTTTAATATTAGAAATTAAACCTAGAGCCTCTGCAATTAGCTACTCCCCTGTCCTTTTTAAATTTTTTTTTTTATTTTGAGACAAGGTCTTGCTAAATTGCCCAAATTGGACTCAAACTTCAGTCATCCTGCCTTAGTCTTCCAAAATGCTGAAATTACAGGTGTGCACTCGCACACTTCTTCATCTGAAGAAAGCCCAGTGCAATGGATTTTAAAAAGCAGAAAAAAATGAGACTTTAGTTGAAAAAGTACACATAAAACATTCATAAAACTAAAGGGTATCCTTGAGCAATAACAAGTATACCCTAAAGCATAAGATATATAATGCCAATTAATATGACAAGTTTTTTCCCCTCCCCTTTACTAAACAAAAAGGAGGCCATCGTTTGGTCTGAGTTCCTGTCTAATGATGGAGAACCTTTTAGAGCTTTCAACAATAGCAAACAGCCCTTTGCAGCCTGTATGTCATAGGTTCATGGCCACCAGTGTCCTATACTGTGCCCTAAATGATCAAACCAAATCAAAATAGTTACTTATACTAACTGCATAATCAAACTGAAACTTTACAGAAGCAGATAGATCCTAAAATGACCTGAAAATAGAAGACTCCAACCTACTTGAGTCAGTGTAATAAGGCACCCTTTTTAAAAAATAACCTGACATAAATCAATCTACTTTTTTCCCTCCCATGGTTTTGTTTCCACCTTACAAAACCCACTGTGCCATCATCCAGTGGAAATTCTTATTCTGTTTGGTAGAACACAGGCTGCCCAATTTCTTGAATTACAAATAAAAGCCAACTGGATCTGTAACTACATTTGCTATCATTATTTCTTTTGATACTTTTAATCTTCACTTCAGTGTTACCTCTTTACTCTCAACAGGTCTCTTTCTTTCCCCCTACTCTTCTATCTCTACCTCATGTTACCGTCAAGGTTTAGCTCTTTACATTCTTCTCCACATCTCATGAACCATGAATTTATCCATTTGAGGTTCTGTTTTGTATGTCTTAATTTTTTAAAATAGTGAACACAATTATAAATGCTTTTGACATATTTAGAGAAAAATAATAGACATGTTTATGCTTATACAGCAGTATTTTTACATGTAAAGCAATCAGTTACACAAAATAAGGTCATACTACGGTTGCTAGAGGAAAAGAGGAAACATTAACTGATTTTAATTACTGTTGAATTCAAGTGAATTTAATTCTATATTACAAAATATATATGTGCAAAATTGAATATACATTCCATGTTTGCCAGCACAGTATTTCCAGCACAGTATATCCAACAAGGGATTGGACACTGAGTAAAACGGGACAAACAATAAAACAAACACTCATTTTCTATATCCATCCATACAATTAAAGCACCTTTCAGTCCCTTGACATTTTTTTCTCTTACCTTTGTAATAAGAATTATTGTAAATCAAATTTCACAATAATACCACTGAAAATATGTAATAAAACCAGCTAAACCTTGAAAAGGAAGAACTCATTATAAGTACAGAGAGCAAAAATATCAAATAAAACTACAGGCTAAATGTCTTTGTCTCTTAAAAATTCATGTATTGAGACCACAAAGAGAAGATACTCATTTGAAAAATGACCTTAGCTAGAACTAAATCTGCTGGCACTTTGATTTTAGACTTCCTAGACTCCAGGACAATAAGAAATAACTTATCCATCTCACCCTTCTGTCTATGGTATTTTGTTATGGCAGCACCCACCAAGATAGAAAGTTTAGGACAATTCATAAAACTCACATTAATACAAACTTGTAGTACATATTAAAATATACAGACAATTCAACTAGGCTTCTCTTTTTCTCACCAGGTTGGTAGGGTCTGTACCCGCCATTCTATTTCAAGCTTCTACATATGGTATATATCCTTCCATCGACTAAGAGTGAGGCAGGAACACAGGCTTTCCACAACAGCACAAAGGAGCAGACAGATGGCATTCAAGGTTACCCAGGAAATGACTGCTTTCTCAAGCCTTCCCAAGGGCATAGTCCTGCTGAAGCTAAATTTGTCTCAAGATCCAGGCCACTGCAATGTGCCTAAGTGTGTTTCAAACAGACACATGTACTGCTACAGACTTCTATTAGAATAAAAATGACAATGGTTAAGGCTTTACATATAAATTAGTTACATAAAATGTTTTCATAATATCTAGTTGGTAGGAGAAAAAATGAAACATTAACTGATTTTAATTACTGTTGAGTAATTCAAGTGAGTTTATGTTTATAAATAACAGGACCCGGCCTCTAACAGGACCCTTCCTGTGTTGTCATTATTATAGCAGTCCTACATTCCACAGGAGCCCAGAGTTAAGAGAAATACTATGCAGATGTGCCATCCCCGCTCTGGCTCGGGATGCTGATGCCTTGCTTCCACTAACTCTCACTGTCCTCTGCAAAGGACTTTTGGTGACTCTGTTCTATGTTCTGTCAGACACATTATTAAGAACCTGAAATGTAGCTAGTATAACTGGGAAACTGGGCTTTCAATTTTAATCATAATTAACTTAAATTTGAATAGTCACACGTGACTAACGACTACAGTATTCAACAGTATAGTTCTAGAATCTAGAGCCTTACTTTTCTTAAATTAAGGAAATTAAAGCATGTATGATTCCTTACTACCAATTCAAACACTACCTACAACACTGGAAATGTAGTGCCACCTTCTACCTTAGCTGCCTGGTATAAACAGCCATTTGTCGTCATTCAGGCAGCATCCCCTTTTTAAAACCTTGGCAGTTCAGAGTACCTAAATCTGTATTACTAACCAGGTTCGTATACTGTCACTATGGGCTTACACATCTGTGTTTCATGGTATATGAGGGCTCCTCAAGGTGTTATACTAGTGACACAATATACTTTTAATATACAGCTGTTCAGTATACTGTAAAAACAGTGGAAATGACACTAAAAAATCAAGTGGAAATAAGTAAACATACCAGGACTAGAAACAAATTTGTGAGGGTTGATTTTGTTTTGTTTCCTTGGTAGAGGAGACTGAACCTAGGGCCCTCACGCCAAACTGCATCCTACCCTTTTTATTAAATTTGTTGTCTTTTCTGAGACAAGATCGAGCTAAATTGCCAAGGAGAGACTCGTATTTAGGATTCTCCTGCCTCAGACCCTCAAAGGGCTGGGATTACAGGCTTGCACTGCCACATTCGGAAACTTTTGGGAGTTTTTGACAAAAAAGCAGCATTTGAAGAGATAAAACTCATGACTGAGTTCATGTAGAGGCAGATGAATACAGGCATTCCAATATTAATAAATCAGAGCTTAATTTAAAAAGCATTTGGAAGGATTGAGACAGGGCAACCAATGAGAAGAATGGAAAACCAGAAAAAGTGTATCTTAAAGATAACTGAATAAAGTGATTTAAGGAGGTGTCATTCAGGTATGAAAAATACTACCTACTTAAAGATGAAAGAGAATAGTAAGGTATTATACTTCTTTCCCCAAATAGTAAATCTCCCAAAAATGAAATAGAGAAAAAAAAGTGACATTCATTTACCAGCGACACGACAAAATCCAGATGTTATGCCAATGTTACCTAATATAGACATTCATTTTCATTACGTATAGAGATTCCAAAGCACCATATCTTCTTTCAGTATCCACATCACACAAGCTTTTAGAGAAACACGTCAATTCTCTTGGGCTGTATTAATTTTAAATGAAAAGCTCTTACATTATTTTCCAGCTGATATTCCACCTGAAACAACTAATGCCTTCCATTCACTTCCACTCTTTCCTTGGAAATACAAGTTTGGCATAACTTAAGAGTAAAGATGATTTTAAGCACATTTAGTTTTCAAAAGAGAAGGGATGACAACATTCTCGGAGGACAGGGAAAAGTTAGATCCATGGACCGCAAGTTCTTGGAATGGAGGGGCTCACCTCCACCTCCCAAGCATAGGCTCAATAAATATTTTTTTTCTTTAACTCTGGAAGAGTTGCACTTTACAGCGGACAGAGGGCGCGAACTCCAGGACACTACATCTTCTGGACCACTGTGGCACTCCCACCCCTCTAATACTGCGTGAAGAGAAGAGACCTAAAAAACAACGCAGGAGGGCGCACAATCACATTCTGGACCCTAAGGTTAAAAGAAAATTCCTCGCTTCCCAGACTGGGCTCACCTGCCACTGGAACTGAGAAGACGCACGGCCCCGGGTCGCCTAGGAGGGACTGCAGACCCTCTCCTCGTCACCGGACACTAAGCTGAGGAAGGTTCCCTGAGCTAGGAAAGATGGGCAGGGAAACGCGCGCTCTATCTCTGGGGTTTCAGAACCGCCGCCACAGTTCTCAGGGTTTTGGAGCCGCCTCCGCCACAGTTCTCGCAGCCGCTCCCGCGTCGTCGCTTAGCAACCTGGGAAGCTGAACTGTCTTCCGGACACATCAATTATCCCGCCCCTCGGGAGCGTGTACAATGATTTAAAAGATTTTGTTTCCGGGTCGATCCAGCTTTACGCAACGGAAGGTCTTTTTACCGCCCACGTTTACCTCAGGAAACGGAAAAAGTCTCTATTGCACTTAAGTAAGATCGTTGAGGGGTTCGTCTCTCCTCTCTGGTGTTACACACGCCTTGCTTCCCGCCAACTGTCGAGCGCCATCAGTCAGTGCTTTCCTTCTGAGCTCAAACCATCCGTTAGTAATCGTCGTCCAATCACAGAGCCTCACTCTCGGGGACTATTTTGCAAGGGCTGCAGAGCGCAGGAAAAAGCACGTGGGAAGATACTGCTTTTCGGGAAGTGTAGTTCGAACTGGAGAGAATGCGGGGAGGTTGAGCCGGAGCCGGGCAACCTAAACTATATTTCCCAGAGGACACTGCGATCCGAAGCCGAACTTTTTCTTACTGTCACCGCGCGCGCCCTCCTAGACTCGGTTCCGAGCTAGAGGTGACCTGACTTCCAGAGGCTCGTTCTGCAGGTGCAGAGATTTTTAGTGCACTTCCCAGTCATGGTAAGTATGGGCCCCCGGCTCCTGCTCACCTTCGGCGTGGGTATAAGGGTTCTTGAGATTGAAGGATTTTTAATAGAGAGCAGGGGCATCGCGCTGACCTTGCAGCCGTTTGCAAAGCTCCCACTCAGCTGGGGGCTGTCGCAATAACCCAGTAACTGGGAAGGGCTTACTTTCCTCCTGGGAGCGTTTTGTAGGTCTCTGGAGAAATCACTGCCCTTGAAGAAACTCGGTGTTACTCCTGTTATATAACGGGGCACAAAATACGAATCCTGATTTTCTTCGAAGGTTTATAATTGGGCAGGCTAGGCAGGATGAGTTTTGAGGGGAAGGGAGATTTGCGTTCTAACCTTTTTTTCCTCCTTTTTCCTTTCTTTTCTTGCTTTTCTTAAATCATACTATTTTAAGGGCTTTTGTCACAGAGCCCTTTGCATCAAAAGAACCTCGACTGTGAAGGCTGTGGTCACCAGGTGCTCCAAATTACAATCTGCATTTTTCAGGAGACGTGTTTTCTCTGTATCTAACTTAACAAAATATTATTTGAATCATCTTCATTGATCTTCCTTTCTAATGCCAGGTAGTGTCAATACCCAGATGACAAGTGCAGGTATTCTCCCACTGTTCTATATATTTTGAATTACAGAAGCACTACTTTTCAATTATCATCTTATCTTGTCTTTGAATCAATCGCTAGAGCTACATATCTTGTCTCTGCTGCAAAGGGGGGAGGGAGGAAACTGTGACGTAGGAATAATCTGCGAGCGCTTTGAAGGTGACATTTGCTATCGTACTGAGGAAGATTGTTTCAGGACTTGTATTTATATTTGGCAATATTTTTCTTTATCTCAAAATATGAAAATGACTGGAGAATGTTAGAAATGTTCAAATGAATTGGAAGTTTTCCAGAACCTGAAAAGACATGTTTTCAAAGTATAGGCATTTCTCCCTCAACTTTATAAGTGGACAAAGAAGGACAGCAACTAGCTCCTAGTATCTGCTTTCCTAGTTATTTTATCAAATAATGTAATCATTTAAATCATAGTTTCAGTGGCTTGTCTCTTAATAGTCTTAACAAGAAAGCAGAGGTACTTCTTATCAGAGGACTTAAGATTTTTAATTTTAGAATGAGATGAAATCTGAATTAATTGAGACCCAGAGAGAATTGATTTGCTCAAGGTCACACTCCATTTTATCATTATTGTGTCAAGTCATTCTAAAATTTTACTTTTAATAGCTGATGACCTATGATGATATGTAAGCTCACACTGCATATATGAACTTAACTACTTCGCCAGCATATTATATGATAGTTTTATTCCTTGTAATTCAGATTAGTGAAATTGAAAGGTAATTTGGAAACAGTCATCTAATCTTAAAGGTAGGTTGGTGAGGTCATGTGATTTTTTTTTCCCAAGGTCATAGAGAAATCCAAGGCCAAGATCTTATTTTGGTTTTGCTTCTCACTGTACTTAAGCCACACTGCACTTCTGGAAGATCACTGGGATGCCAGATAACACAGACATGGTCCATAAGTAAGAATTCTGTCAGTTTGCTGTTTCACGTGACTCCAAATCTTTCTCTTCAGAAGAGCATGAATAATCAATGATTTACAAAAGAGCCATCTTTTGTAAGCCAATTGAAAGAAGGAACTAAAGGAGAAAATTATTTGCTTGTGTCTATAAGAAATCCATCAGAAATAACTGAAGGAATCTGAGTGGCATCACTTGTATTTTGTATAACAGAAATATACGTAAATTAGAAATGCATATAAACTAGCAAGGAAAAAAGAAATGGATGTATTCTTTTGTGGAATAACAGAATAGTTAAATTCAAGCTTTGCAAGAGACCATATCTCAAGACAGACTGCCTTTGCAGGAAGGTCATTAGTGCCCTACCTAGAGCAAAGATATCCCCTCTTGGATCTTGGCAGACTGCCCAGATCTCTGAGCAAAGAATAGTAACCTGTCTTCACACAGTAGCATAATGAGAAGTCAGCCAACAGGACTCTCCCACCTTCCTGCTTTTCAACTGCAGTGTTGCAAAAGAAGAGTGAGAACCAAATATGTGCTTCCTTTACCTGTTCCATCATCATTCATAACTAGGCTTCATACTAAGATTCAACAAGATAAAATTACCTACCTATGAAAAGAATTTGCCCAAAGAAGCAGAAGGAAACTGCTGGTGGAATTAGCAGATTGTAGTTGACCACAACCCCTGCACTAAAGAGATACTGTGAACACATTTTTAGTAGCTAAAATTGACTGCATTATTCTGTTCTAGTAATCTACTTGACTTTCTGAGAGGTTAAGCTTTATAGATAAGAGCTGTGTTTTCCTCCTCATTTTGTGTGTTTTCGTTCTCATTTTGTAACCCACCTTACATTGAAGTACGGTGTCTTTGTTTTTCTTTACCCTCACTTTCATTCCTTTGACAAATATTTGTTGAACTATAAGAGTTAAAGCTCTGAGTCAAAGCAGGATTCCTGTTAGGATTCTTCACAGTCTGGTAGAGATTAATAGACATATAATACAGAAAGCCAGTGGCTATAAGAATCGTTAGAGAAGCCAAAATTACTTATTCAGAAGACTAAGGCAAGAGAATTGCAAGTCTAAGACCAGCCTGGCAGCAAAATCCTGTCTCAATAAATAAATAAATAAATAACACCTCCTTAGAGGAAAATTCTGTGGTGAAACCTGTACCTAATATTTGCTTCATGCCGTTCTTTGTGCTTTGTACGTGAACTAATCTCTGTCCTAAAAACTAATTTTTTTTTTTTTTGGACCTGCTATTATGTCTCCATTTTACTCTGTGGAAACAATACAGAGATGTTAGTAACTTTCCAAGAGCATACAGCTAATGAGATGTGGAACCAAGACATGAGCCTAGAAAAGTTTTACTCCAAAAGCCAAAAGCCTTCTCTTTCATTACTACTCTCTGCTGCCTCTAGCCCCATTTTAGAGAATTGACTTAATCCTTTTTCTAAATTCAGAAGGTTTACTAATGGATTCCCCAATCAATTCAGTTGGCCATGTCTCCATACAGGAAGGCATAGAGGTGACAGAGTGGAGCCACAGGTACCCAAGATTGTTGAGGAAAGGGAAAGGTCATCTTGATTGTATATTTTAAAATTCTCTGAGCTTAATTTAAACTTATTTAAATGACTCAAGCTCATTGCTCTAAATTTCAATATTTTTCTTCTTGTCCGTTACTCTGTCGAATCTTTAAGGCTACTTCTCAATATTATAAGTATTATGCTCTTCATATGTGTCACCATCCTCTCAAAAATAAACTTCCTTTGGAATCAAGTTGTTATCTGTCCCTACATGTTGCTCTTGTTACTTATAATTTATTGTAATCCAGATGTTACCTTTTTTTCTTCTTGGATTATTTTCCTCTGAGGAAGTTAATTCTTTTTCTTTAAAGTTTGGCTCAGTGTAAATAGAAAGTTTTAACCACTGTTAGTCCTCAGGCTGGTGTGAAGGATTCTAGTGAGCAGATAAGAGTGAAAGATTTGCCTAAGTTTATGAGGCTGTCCTGGCTGTCCTGGATTGTTGTAACTATGAACGCACACGTTGTTAGGCCTGTTTCAGTAATAAAATATGCTTAAAAAGATTAATAAGATCATGTAGAAAACACTTTGGATAACACTCTGTATATCTCGTGGAGTGAGAGTTGAACAATGCCACATAAAATATGCAGCTAAAGGACACATGTTCTATAATTTGTGCATACTGTATTTTCTAGAACAGGTCAATAAGTTAGTTTTCTACTAAGCTTATTAGAAGAGATTTTTAAATTTTATATCTGCTTTTAATGTATATGCTTGTCTTATTAAAATCCTGAAACCATAAGATAAAATAACACTTTTAATACAATGTGAATGAATCGCTTTCTTTACAGTCTGAGCCAATCAGAGTCCTTGTGACTGGAGCAGCTGGTCAAATTGCATATTCACTGTTGTACAGCATTGGGAATGGATCTGTCTTTGGTAAAGACCAGGTAGGGACATGTCTCTAAATCTTGGCATTAGTGTGAGAATGTCATTAATAAAACTGTATGTAGTGGCAAATAGATCATAAATCATAGGGTTGGGTAGTCTCAATAAATATAATAGACATATTGCTATAAATGAAAGCCAGGAAGGTATTTATATGTATCCCTCCAGGCATTGAAAACAGTTTGCAACTCAGAACTATTCCATGTACTTTGCTAACTTGGTGCAACCAGAAATGTCAGTCATCTGAAAGTGGCACAGTGTTAGATACCTGAGCTCTTAAAGTATTTATTACCATCAAATAATGGGAGTTATATCCACATAAACAAAAACTGCAAAAGGATATTTTTGTGCTAAATGACATGACCTACACTGACAGGTGCTATTCCTGCTTTTTGGCAGCCTATAGTTCTTGTGCTGTTAGATATCACTCCCATGATGGGTGTTCTGGACGGGGTCCTAATGGAACTGCAAGACTGTGCCCTGCCCCTCCTGAAAGGTGAGTTGGAGAAGAAAGATTTCATAGTATCGTATTATGTCTAAAGACTCCCAATTAGAAATTATTTCATATAATTATTTTTGTTTTTAAACTAGTATTTAACATATATACCAGGAATAAGGGTAAACATGAGAAATGGTCAGTGTCAAATGGCTGCTTTTTTCGTGAACATATCTACATACAGTTTATTTTATTAATTAGGTAAAATATTGCACAAGGGTTACATAACGGAGACCATGAATATTGTGTTTTTAAAAGTATTTAAATGCTAATAGTAGCATCCTATTATAGAAAATTTTTTCAATTCTGAAGAATGACCTTCTGGGCCATATACATTAGAAGTTGGTTGGTCAATTTTATGTGGTCCATTCCATCTGCCAGGATGAGATAGAGTATAAATTGGCCTAAATGTGTACTACCTATTTTTAAAAACCCTCAAGCATTTAAGTGCCTTTGAAAATCATTAGAAGTTTGCAGAAAACAATATGTCTCCCAGGAAAATCCTCCTTGAGATTCATTTATTTGTACAATAAACATTTATTAAAAGAGAATCTCTACCAACTAAATCATTTGGTTGCGTAGTTCTATAAAAGCATACATGACTGGGCCTCAACTTTTCTGCTGGTTCCCTTTCCTTATACACAACTCTTTTCCAGATCAACTTCTTCTGTTGCTTTTTTCCTTCTCTATTGAATCCCTTTTACTATCTCTAATGGGGCCAACTTGCCCTCTGGTAGCTATAAATATGACAGTGAAGGGAAAGTTCAGTAGGTATGGATGTGTGACTGGGAAGAAGGAGATGTGAATTTGTGTCCTCTCACTGGTGTTGCTGCTTTTGCCCAGTGAGGGACTTAAAGAGCCTGACTAACACAAATTCCCTGGTCTAAAATTTACCAATGATATGCTGAATAGTGGTCATGGCTTTTGATGTTCTTTAATCAAAAAGCAAGTTGTGTGTGTTCATTAGACTAACATTGTGGCAAAGTAGTTGAACGCTAGACTGACAGACTGAAATATACAAACTTACTACCTTATCATGGTGGTAGCTAATCTCTTTAAACCTCCATGTCTTCATCTCTAAAATGTGATAGAGTAACTCTTTTAGCATTGTTTCTGGCACAATAAAACATTCACTAGTTTTAAATTTGTGATTGGTATCTTAGACCTTGAAATGAATACAGTTTAAAGGTTCAGTAAATGTGTTGCTGTTTTATGCTATCTGTGGTAATATATGTGAATAACAAATGTTGCTTTGTATGTTATACCTTGTCCCATACAGGATTAGGAAAGATAAAAAGAATTTTTGAATTGAAATAAGGAATAATAAATTTGTTGACATTTCTACTGATGATACATCCCGAAAAGGTCTATCAGTGAGAGATGTAATGGTAAACAATTTGCTACAAAGTTTAATAACGAATGACCACATTCAATGTGAAAAATAAACTTCAGACCTGGGTATTTAAGTAGTTTTGCGGATTGTCCACAGATGTTATCGCGACAGATAAAGAAGAGGTTGCCTTCAAAGACCTGGATGTAGCTGTTCTTGTGGGCTCCATGCCGAGAAGGGAAGGCATGGAGAGAAAAGATTTACTGAAAGCAAATGTAAAGATCTTCAAAAGCCAGGGTGCAGCATTGGATAAATACGCCAAAAAGTCAGTTAAGGTAAACAGTTCTGCATTTTGTTAGGTTTTTCGTTACTTGAATTTGAAACTTTTGCTTTCAGCATTTGAGTGAAAAGAAAATTGTTTGCCCTCCTTTTTTTTCCAATTCTATGCAATGTTCAATAAATGTAGATCTCCCTTTCCAGATCTTTTTCTATAAGTACAGAAATCTATAAGCACTAGTGCTCAAAAAATTTGCTCAATACTATGACATGAAAATTTAGTATTGGTTCTTAAACTTATAAAGAAGACACAGAACTTTCTGGTTCCTTTTTGTTATGTGGAAATACTTGTTCAGATATTTAGAGCTATGCAGGTGATTGTGGTAGGAAATCAGTCTGATAAACAGTTTTGCTTTCTATAGACTTCATTTTAAATTGTTTTTATTTTCTGTAGTCATTAACAGAATATAACATAGGTGTATTGAGTAGAAATCCTCCGGTTTTTGATGTTTTTTGTTTTGTTTTGTTTTATTGACCGCGCGCTTGCAAGGCAGGTGCTTATGCCGCTGAGTAAATCCCTGGCCCTTCCTCCAGTTTCCTTATGCAAGATTACTAGGCTGTTCAGACTACTAAAATCCAGGCTGCCTGGAATCGTAGTGTGGCTTGCAGAGTACTCCCACAAATGCCAAGTGTCCTTGTTTGGAAGAAACACTTGCGACACTGGAGTATGTAGGGTCAGCGACATAGTATTTTATTATAGCTGCAGCTTCTCAAATGAGCCAATGAAAGCATTAAAGTGTGTGTGTACAGAGAGAGAATCTAGAAAAAGTGATAATGGGAATCTGTCTTTACAATATGCTTCTAGCTTTTCTGTAAATTTTAACTGTATTTCAAAATAAATTTTTTCACTTTTTATTTTAATAAAAATCCATGTAATATAAAAGTCCATGTATTAGTGTCTCCTATAGCGTGTTATAATTCAGTGCCGACTAAAACTTCTCAATACAAAAATAACCTGAAGTGTTTTCTGCTAGAGATTAACTCATTAGATCTGGGAGGAGAGAGAGGTGGCAATCTATATTTTAGCAAATAGCACAGGAAATTTTTAGGATGAAGCAAGTTTAAGGAATACTTTTTAATCATAGAGACAAATTGTTCTAAAATAAGCCCAAATAGAAAGAAAATTATATGAATAAATCAAACCCTGACATAGAGCTTTGAAATACTTGGGGTTTTTGTTTGGATTTATGAGTATGGGTAGGTAGATAGATAAATACTGTGCCTGTTTTGGCACAAAAACAAAATAGACATGTATCTAAAAACTGCCAAACAGAAAGTGATTTGTATATGTAAAACAGCTCTTTCACAAAATATTTTCATTAATCACACCAAACACTATGAAATCAAGGAAACAATTTTTAAAAAACAGAATAAAAACCTACATACTACAATGGTTTTTAAATTTACTTTTATGTGTTTATCTCATATAACCTTACTATGTAATCTACCTGTTACATATTTTTCAGTCAAATTCTAAAATAATTTTACTTAATAAGGATACAGTTTGTAACTTCTGTGCTTTCCACGCATCCTAGGTCATTGTTGTGGGCAATCCAGCAAATACCAACTGCCTGACTGCTTCTAAGTCAGCTCCATCCATCCCGAAGGAGAACTTCAGTTGCCTAACTCGCTTGGATCATAACAGAGCTAAATCGCAAGTAAGAAAATTGCCTTTTAAAATCTTAAAAACTCAGCTTTAGAATGCTTTTAAAATCAGTGAATCCTGGCCAAAGATATAGCTCAGTGGTACAGCACCTGTCTGTCAAGCGCAAAGTACAGAGTTCAGTTGCCCATACCAAAAAAAAAAAATCAGTGAATCCTACTTTTTGCTTTCATTTCTGTAGTAGGAAACCATTCCTTTTAATAAATTAAAGATAAATTATTATTAAATGTATTAGATAATCTTTAAATCTGTTCTAAGGACCAGAAGCTTAACTTCATACTTAATTTTGATTTTAACTGTATGTTAATTGATAATGACAATTAAATGGAGTCATTACTATTCCTTTGGGAGTTAGCATTAGTTATTAGTATAATGATTCACTTGATACTGCGTAATTGAATTATTTTCAGATACATGAGATTATAAATTGACAGATTTGAGTATTGTGTACTTGGATTATTTTTGCTTTTTCCCTGCAGCTAAGCAATCAAGTTTAAATTTTAATTTTAATATTATATTTTATTTAGTTTGCAATTTTATGTCATTGTAATATTCTATATGTGTCCATAAAATGTCCTATTTTCGGGGCTGAGGATTTAGCAGCATAAACGCCTGCCTTGCAAGCTCGCAGTCATGAGTTTAATCCCTGGTACCGATTAAAAAAAAAAAAAATTCCCTATTTTCACTAGTTAAGAGCTAAGCTTTAAATAGTTGTAAGTTTTCTTACCCCTTGAAACTTCAGGAAAATATGCCAAGAAGTCGGGGACCAGGAAATTAACAATAGTTCTTTAAAAAGTTAGAATCTAGGCCATGCATGCAGACTCATTTCCTAGGATTTCTCAGCTCTAACTGGTCCTGGTGTCCTTGGAAGTCAGGTGAAAGCTGTAGTTCTCAGACTTAGCCTCTTTCCTTTTCCTTATCACTTTCCTGGCTGTCCCTCTTCATCCTCAGGTCATCCCTGCCACATAGGTCTATGAGGATAGTGCTTTTCTTCTACAGTTGATATCTTTATTTAGTTTCAAGAAAACTTTTTTAACCAGATGATGGCATGAGGTCAAAGTTGAAAAACCACCATCTTAAACTAAGAATTAACTTCCCAGCTCCTGAATGCCCAGTTAGAGAGAAAAGATTTTATATTTGTTAAGCTTCTACCATAAGCAGAATGCTTTATATATAATCTTTCATTTAGCTTTTATAGCAACTGTAAGAAATAATCTCATTATTATCCTTCTTTTACATTTAGGGAAGCTGGGTCCCAGAGAGGTCGGGGAACCTGCTCTTAAGTCATTTAGCTAGTAAATGATGGAACCTCTTAGATCTGCCTGGCTCAAAACAAACCCCTGTGCATGTTCTGAGATAGTGGAATCATAGATTAGATCTACTTACTGGCTCTGTGACCTTGAGAAAACATATAAAATAGAATAGCTATAAAATAGAATAATAATTATATCAACCTCAAAGAGTTGTTATGAAATAAGATCCATTTGAAGCCATTAGCAAAGTACCTGTCATATTCATACAATAAAAGTTGACTGCTCTTATGGTTGTCAGTTTTGTTTTTATTAAGAGATACACAGCCTGAAGTTGAAAAGAGCCACACCCTCAACATTCCAGTTAATTTAGAAGATCACTGGATAGCAAAAATTCTATAACTATTTCCCTGAGAAGCTTTATACTGTGAGCAGGATCTGGGGAAGAGTGGGATTTGTTTGAATGACTGGAGGGAAGATGTTATTATATGAGTTGCAATTGCCAGTTGGTCATTGCTGTTTTGTTACTTACTTAGTTCTTACAGGGGATAAGAGGTAAAATGACAACACTGACATCTCTTTGTGCTGTTTCATCTGACGTTTTGTTGGAGGTTTTGTTGGAATTGAAATATTCTGCTTCCAGAGGTATTACTGAGTGCTGTTTTGTCCCAGGGCCTGAAATGGTTTTGCTTTGGAGGGCAAACGTCATGAATGAGCCGAGAGGGGAAAAGCTGTCTCCTCTGACTTTAACCACCCTTCTGGCACTCATTCACAGTCTTTTACAGACCCTTGGTTAGGCACTGTTTCAACATGTCATTCTGGCACAGAGAGAGCTTTTATGGAGTTTTTGAAGAAGCAGTTTCTTTCCCTTAAAAAAGTTGTTTAACCAGTGAGAAAATAATAATTCCAAAGATAATTTTTTCTTATATGAATGTTGATTGGTTTTACCTAACTTGTTTTAAAATTTAGAAGTCTTAGCTGCCCAATAACTATTTATCACCTGCAGAACTCTATATTTGTAAATCAGGGCTATGTCTGATGACAAGGTAATTTGACAGTAATACCAGTTGGCTGGTATGAGGGGAAAGAAAATTGCTAGGGCTGGGGAATTAAGTCAAATGTTTAACAGATCTATATGACAGACATGAAAAGTGTCTTAAGAATCAAGGGACAGTTATCCTGGGTGCATGTTAATTTAGACTAGCTCTAACACGAATGATAAAATGACATCTGTTGAGTGCAGAGTACCTGGCCTTTGCTGTCCAGACAGAACTAGATTAGCTAAAGAGATCAAAGGAGCAAGAGAGGGTAGGCAGCATGAACAAAGCAAGTAAGGGAGCCACGGAGACTTAGGGGGAGGAGACGCCTACAGGCACTTTATCTTCATTTTACTTTGGAGTAGTTGAATCTGACAATTCAGAGTGGTTATGAGCTCTTAAGTTCTTGATGAAAAGCATCTTGAGTTACTTGCCCAAGGTAATATAGATACAGGCCTTCATAAATTTATATAAATATGTTAAATAATAAATGTTAAATAATATGTTTAACATTTTATTATATAATATAGGCTTTGTGTTAGGATGATTTTGCCCAATTGTAATTTAAAATAAATGTTTTGAGTACATTTAAGGTAATTTGGCTGTTACAATGTTCACTAGGTTAGGTGTATTAAATGTATTTCATCTTAAATTATTTTCAACTTAAAATAATTTCAGAATATAACTGCATCATAAGTCAAGGTGTGTGTATGTAGACAGATGGATACACAGATGTGTAAGTTATTATATTTAACCTCTTTCTTCAGGTTCTTAACCTATCAAGTGGGGTTACTCTTTGGTAATGTAAGTCCCTTCTAACTCAAAAATTTCATATATGAGATAAATTGAAAGTTGACTTAATATTACTACATTATAAAAATTTCACCTAAATATGGGAAAAGTACCTAAAACACCTGATTTCTCTGAAGTACCTAAGGAACTATCTCCATGTAAACATTATCAACAAAACAAAGATCACATTTATGTACTCAAGAAATGTTAACCCCTTAACTGATGCTTTTTATTTGATAAATCTACTATGCTAATAAGTTAATAACAAATTATCAGATGATATGTGCTCTTTGATATTCACTTAAAAATTTTACCCAGAAGTGTTTCATTAACACTGCAAAGCCATTTTATGCAATTACCAAGCAGTAAAATTTGCACTTTTTATAAATCAGTATAATTCATGGTATCCTCTCAAAATTTCAGAAGCATGCTGGGCGTGGTGGTACACACCTGTAATCCCAGCACTTGGGAGGATGAGGCAGGAGGATCCAAGGAAGCTCAAGACCAGTCAGCACTACAAAGTGAGACACTGTCTCAAAAAAAAAAAAAGTTCAGAAGCTTTTTTTATTTTTCTTAAGGAATTTTTTCACACAGTTTACAATTTGAAATCAAATTCATTTGTCTAATTAGTCTTTCTTTTAAATTGTATTAGATTGCTCTAAAACTTGGTGTGACTGCTGATGATGTGAAGAATGTCATTATCTGGGGAAACCATTCCTCGACTCAATATCCAGATGTCAACCATGCCAAAGTGAAATTGCATGGAAAGGAAGTTGGTGTTTATGAAGCTCTGAAAGATGACAGTTGGCTCAAGGGAGACTTCATCACGGTAAAAAAATCTATGAGTCATCTTAACAGCCAAGCATAAAGAACTCTGGAGAGACATGCCACACTGCTGACCTGAGTGTCTCCCCAAGGGGTAGAAAGGAAACCTCATAGAGAGCAGATCTTTCACATTTGCTCTGAGGACTGCATATGTTCACTGAGCATCTTACAGAGCCAGAGCTGACCCTGTAGGTATTGTATCTGACCTGTTAGGTAGCCATTAAAATTGATTATCAAAAGTGGAAAAAAATGGACTACCCTCTAATCATCTAGCTCTTTTTGTTTGTTTTTTTTTAACCAAGATCCATTTCCTTGTATAAAGTATGTGAAACATCCTGTGGGAGTTTGTACTTTTCTATCTTTGAAAAGATTGGTGCTTATAAGTGAATTAGGTTAGTAAGGTTCCATTAGGTGGTTGCATGATTTTGGAGAAGATACATTAAGCTGTGGTTGTAGGCTTTCACCTCAGGGTCAGCTTGGAACGGATGAAAATTTTGCTAGCATAACCAAGTAACACCACTGCCTCTGCCTGCTTCCAACCAGACTGTGCAGCAGCGTGGTGCAGCTGTCATCAAAGCTCGGAAGCTGTCCAGTGCAATGTCCGCTGCGAAAGCCATTGCAGACCACATCAGAGACATCTGGTTTGGAACCCCAGAGGTGAGGACTCAGTGATGCACACAAGCTACTCTTTTTATTTTTGTTCTGTGACACTGTAAAAAGATCCTAACCTTCGCAGTCAAACCAGTTAGGTTATTTCCCAGTTAGGTTCAGCTGCCTGCAAACCAGGTAACCTTCAGAAAGTGGCTTAACATTTCTGAGCTGTGTTGTCATCTGTTACATGATATCATACAATTGGAAGGATTAAGTGAGATTTTATATGGAAAACCATTTTCTCTTTCACATCAGCTTTGGGCCAGTTTCCTCATGTTTATAATAAGGATTATGTTTCTCTGGCCTACTTCACAGATAATTTGGAAGAGTAGAATGAGATAAAATTATGTTGTGGAAATGCCTGGTGTTGGTTATCATTCCTTTACAGTAATGAAGTTACACACATAGTAAGAAGGTCACCTGGTTTAATTTTATTAGTTCATGTGTTGGTTGGTAAACTAATTCCTGTGCACTGTAAGAATGTGTAACTTTTTTCTTTCCAGGGAGAATTTGTGTCCATGGGCGTTATTTCTGATGGCAACTCCTATGGTATTCCTGATGATCTGCTCTATTCATTCCCTGTTGTAATCAAGGTAAGGTGTTTTGAGGTAGGAAAGTCATTACATGTTTTTCTCAAAAATGGAATGATAATTTGGCCTAAAAAGTTAATTTTTTACTAAATTTATTTTTTCTCAGAATTTTTATGTCTATCACAACTTTAATTCACCAAAAGGTTGAAATTAATCTAGAAAGCAAGATTCAACTCTTCCCACTAGATAAATCATTACTTTTCTAATACCATATCTGCAAATCATGTCTTATTTCTAATTGATGCAGTGTGGGACTCTTTATTATAACCTTATTAACTAATGTCAGTAGTTTTTTATAGAGTTTCTCAAGATTTAATGGATTTTAGATCCAGATTTTGACTTTTTATACAAAATTATCTGCTAATTAAGATTTGGATTCCTGAGTAAAGGTGTGCTTAGTAATTGAGTGCTTCCCTTCATACACAAGGGCTTGAGTTTGATCCCCAGCACTGAAAAAAATCTGGATTATTTACTTATTTTTAAATCAGACTTTAAAGTGGTACACCTCTAAACATGAATTCACACTAGGTTGTTACTTGCTGGAAGATGAATTGTAGTCAGTGTAAATATTTTCTTTTCAAACAGAATAAGACCTGGAAGTTTGTTGAAGGTCTCCCTGTTAATGATTTCTCACGTGAGAAGATGGATATTACTGCAAAGGAACTGGCAGAAGAAAAAGAAACTGCTTTTGAATTTCTTTCCTCAGCATGACTAGGCAATCATTTCGATGTTACTAAATGCCCCAAAGCTGAGGAATCTAAATGTCGTCTTTGAACCTGTACCAAATGATGTAATACTTAAAGTTAATTGTGAAAAGCAACACGTTTTAAAGACGTGTGCTGCTTGGTATACATTTGTGAGCAAAAGTCTATCATCATGCTATTAGTGCTGCGTTCTCAATAAAATATATTCAAGTGAAAGTGGCAGACTCTGAATTACTAGCTAATACTTAGTGCTTATTCAGAAAACAAACTTGCTTATTTTCCAGCTTATTTAAGAGATCAAAATTTGTGTTGTTCTTATTGTTTAAAAAAAAAAACAGAAAGGGACGACAGATGCCATGTTGGTATGTGCCTGTCATTGCAGCTACTCGGGAGGCTAAGGTGGGAGAATCACAAGTTTAAGGCAGCCTCAGCACCATAGCAAAACTCCTGTCTATAAAAGGGTGGGAGGGAATAATAAAATTAGAAAGTGTTACAGAATAAAGCATGAATCGCTTGTATTATCTTTGTTTAATAGGATAGGAAAACTTAACCTCATGGTAATGAATTGTATTTTTAACATTATCCATGATAGACAAATACATGTTTTTAAAATCTTGCAGATTAGTTCATGTTTTCTGGATGATTTTATTTTAAAATTACCTGTCAAGTAAGTTGCAAATGATATTCTGTTAACAGTTTTATGCCATTGGATGAAAGTATGACACTCATATTCATGTTAGAAATGGTAGTAATAAATCTTCCCTTGAGGTATTCCTCTGTAGCAAAATAGTTATTTATATTTCATAACCAGTAAAGGCCACAGAAGTTTATATTAGTGTTAATGTTCAGAATCTAAGGTTTTGGCATAAGCGCCTGCCTGGCAAGCTCAAGATCATGAGTTCAATCCCCAGTATCAAAAAAATAAAAGAATAAGCTTTTACTAAAAACAAAGTGTTAAAAAATACTTCATTTTTAAATTCCCGTGACAACAGAAGGCACTGTATCTTTTCATCCTGGTGTTTAATGCATTGCTCACACATAATAAGCACTCAGTATATCTCAGTATTGTATAATGAAATGCTCTTTTTGGATGCTCGAATACTTACTGGTTAGATTTATTATTTAAAATTGCCTGTATCATTATCTCATATTTCATATGATGCAGAAAAGAAAATTGAGTGAATGTACCTTTAAAACTATTATTTAGAAGCATAAGAAAAAATTTCATAGGGTAAATTTATATAAAATGAATGTGTACCATATATTAAATTTTCAGTTCCAAAGTGACTCTTCTATATTCTTATGACACTGGAACTGGGATACTGCAAACCACATTTGTTTTCTGGTTGCTCCTTGTTTAATATCTGCCAATAAAAGGCACTAGAAGACCTGAAGGTAGAAGAAAGCATTCTTCTTCCTTCCTGCTGGCTTCCTCTTTCATCTTTACATAAGCCAGGAGAGAAGGAAAACAAATGAATCAAACATCTTTAGAAGAAAAGTTACTTGGTTGGAACCATGAAAACTAATTTCATGTAAAATTAAAATGAAAATACGTAAAGTATGTACGTGTAGAATTGTTAGAGATATCTAGATAATTGTAGACATTCATTCTCTTGCATGGCATGCCATTGCCTTTTTTCTGTTTTTTCTGCTAAAAGGACTTTTCTCTGCTTCTCTTACATTAGTCAGTCTGTGTATTGATTAAGATGAAGCAACAATAACATCTGACCCACTGTTTAAAGTGTATTTCTCCAGAAGTAAACCCCAAGATGAGGTTTTGAGGATACACATGTGATTTATGAAGGTAGTATACACAGAAGATACCTCTAAGGAAGAGGGAAAGCAAAGGCAGGAAGGAGAAGGAAGACACACACTGGCACGTTTAGCCAAGGTTGGCTCCAACTTGAGTAAATTAAGGAACTCCTGAGGCAGGGAACCTACAGCTTCCATACTCCCATTCCCCTGAACTGTTGGATAGTGAGTAGAGAATGTAACTCCCGGATACTCTTGCTCTCTGCATTGCCAGCAAAGTTTAAGCAGCACAGGAAGAACTGCAGGGGCTGGATGTTACAAGCAAAAGAAAACTCAAAGATGTGAAAAGGGTTTTGGCCAGAGCACCAAAGTTATTCACTGTACCTACCAACTCCTTAATGGCTGCTAATGAGGACTAGATGAACTGTCATTTTATAGCAAATGGAGAGAGCATTGTTGAGGGTCAGAATCCCAAAATACTACACTTTGACTTGCTATTGTGAATATAAGAACTTCAGAAGCAAGGGCTCCCTAACATATCCTCCCACCTCCTACACACCCCCCTTTTCTTTTAGAAGGGGTGGGGTGGGCAAGGAGGGGAATCAAACTCATGACCTCGCTCTTAGCAGGCACTGAACTAAATCCCCGTCCCCCTCCTACCCTTTTTTATGCCACAAAGTCACCAAAATCAGGCTAGCATGGTGAATCAGAAACTAGGACTTTCTCCCAAAGCAAGCTATAAGACCGAGAAGTCACTCCCATCTTTCCCTTGATGTGCATTCCGGAAGGGTCCAGCCCCATACTTGGGGATAGGAAGGGGGAAAGAGGAACGCTGCACAGGGCACACAGAATCTGGACAGGACCTGCTTGGTGCTCCCTATCAGTCTATTACCTGTAAATCATTACATCATTAACAGTTTGTCCAGTTACATTTCTACAAAACTGTCCATTCTTCATTGAGCCTAAGCTTAAAAACAGACTTCTCTGAACCTTGTGTCTGAAGGTTCCTGTGTCATTTAAATTTTTTATTGATTTGTTTTTCAGTTAGCAATAATCGTGCCTATGATAAACCTCATTGGCTACGATACTGCCACTGTGCAAAGCTATGTTTTGTTTCTTATTATGTCTCGGTTACCATTGTTGGAGATGACTCTTCCGATGGGTAAGATACCTTTCCACCCTACCAGCATTAAACCTGGATTTTATACAATCTGTCTATACAATTTTCCTACTCTTCTCTTACGTCATGGCCCTGAAAATAACCTTCCTTATTTCATTATAGAGATAAATTTACAGACTACTTTTTTATTCAAGCTATAAGCAATACAATGTCAGGCTTGAGCTGGGAAGTTTCCAGGACACATTTTCACATAATTGGAGTTCTATCATCGCTAAATGGCAGAAGCGAGTGAGGAAGGCTCTGAGACATGCACCACAAAAACACAGGTATACTAAAAGGGATGGGAAAGCAAATGGAAGGATAAAATCACCAGGCCCAAACCCAGCAGTTACAGAGGTTTACACAGGAACGCCAGACTGCTCCTGGATCACAGTACCTGTTACACCCAAGTTTCGCACACACATCATCTCGGGAGAGTATCTAATGCCCTATGGGAGGAGACCTGCATGTTAGCAGTAACAAAGCCTCTAAAACTAAACCTTTCTACCTCCCCACTGGGTAAAGGAACAGAGGAAGTGAAATATTTACAAACCAAGACAAGTCAGAGAAACAAAGCTGGCAGGACCCTGGCAAGGGGTGGCAAGACCCTGGGGAGATAAGAAACCAAACTGGCCCAGGAATGGGCACTCATTGATTCTAAACACTGGAAGTATTATGCTCACGTCACATTCTGCTCACTGCCCATCAACCCCTGCTGGACACAGTGGGCACTGAAGCTCCACCAAGCTCCTGAGTTGGAGGTGAAGCCCTGGGGAGAGTGCATGGGGAAGGATTACAGATGGAGAGCCCTGGCCAGAGGGCATTCAGTGGCGTGCTTAGCAAAAGGCTTGTGGAGGGAGACTGCAGAAGTGGCTGTGGGATTTGCCATGAAGGGAAGAGAAAAGGGATAGAGAGAGTCTTGGAAGTCAGTGGCAAAACTGGGTGCTGGGCCAACCACACTGCACCTCCTTGAATGAGCTGTGGAGGCCAGATCTTGGGATAGAAGAAAAGGCCTACAGTCAGCCACGTCTAGACTGTAGCTTACAGTGGGGGGGCGAGCACACAGGGTTCTCCAGATCAACAAGCCTCCTTGCTCACAGGCAGGTAACTGAGCAAATCATGCAGGAGCTGTGGAGGACAGGGACCAGTAATAGAAGGCAGAGTGAACTGGAGTGCGGCTGAGAAGGGTGAGAAGTAATCTGTGGTTACAGTGATGCTTGGAGTAGAGCAGAGGAACAGGATGGTGTCAGACCTAGAAATTCATCCAGACCACCTTACAGTTCAAAGCTTCCCTGCATGTGAGCCAGGAGGAAAGAGATCACTAATAGAGCTCACACTGAAATATAAAAGGAATTGTGAAAGCAGATTTCATGACTTTGCAACCAGGTGGGAATTTTGGTTGGGAGGTGTGTTTCTTTTTTCCCCCTCCCTTGTTTTATCTTCTCTTTTCCTCTCTCTCTTATTCCTATATCTTTTCTCTCTTCCTTTCTCCTTTCATCTTGAACATCTATGAAGTATATGTGTATGTGCAAAGGCAAATAAGAAATGTATGTATATGTACAAAGGCAAATAAGAAATGTAAATAGTACATTTCATGGAAAGTCATGGTAACCCTACCAAAATTGGGCATAGAGAATCCAAACATAAGATAACCACTGACATATTAACAGATTCCAACATTCTTAGCACATCTCTTTCTTCCGTATCCTTTCTACCACTCCCACAGAGATTTTTTTCAAACACCTCAACACTAGCCCTTTACCTATAAAAATTATTCTAACAATTAAAAATTCTATATGACCTTCCACATACCTTCACCAAAGAGTTTAAAACATCATACTACAGTGATACATGCATACCAATGTTTATAGAAGCACAATTCATATTAGCAAAATCCTAGAAGCAGCCCATATACCCGTCAACAGTTGATTGGATAAAGAAAAAGTGGTATCTATGTATATGATGAAAAACTACTCAACTACAGAGAAGGACAAATTTGAGGCATTTGTAAGAAAGTGGATGCACCTAGAAAATATAATGTTGAGTGAAATAAATCAGACACATAAACTTGAATGCCATATGGTATCTTTCATCTCAGTAAGGTAAAGTGCAAACTAAGAGAAAAAGGAAGGAGTACAAGACAAGGGGATGGATCTCTTGCAGCTGAAAAGGGGTCCAGGGGACAAAGGGGTGAAGGCATGGGGAAACAGGTAGAGAAGATATGTCATGTACAAAGCCCTAATAACCTCAATGAATGTGGACATTATATGTCATAAATGTGAACTAAGTGATATCAACAAGAATGAAAAGGAAGAAAGAGGACCTAGAGGAGGAGGAGGGAGGGAAGGGTGTTTTAAAAAAAAAAAGTTACCAAAAAGCTGTATTATGTACAGGTACCAACTCCCAAAGATGATTGTAAAATGCAAGTACTGCAACCGTGTACTAATAAATTAAAAAAAAAAACAAGCCTGCAACATTAAATTAAAAGAGTAGGGGAAAAAAGAGTTCAATCTCCTGTTTTTTATCTGTTGATATTTCTCTTCTCTCCTTCTCTTCTTACTGATTTACCACCTTTCCTTTTCTCTTCCTTTTGCCTTCTCTGCTCCCACCACACCTCAATCTAACCTGTTAGTAGCAGTATATACCATCTGCATGGAACACTAGTGGAAGGATAAAATTATTAAAACAAGTTTTAATAATTGATGTATGTTGAGTCTCTTGACATTAACATAACCAGTAGGGGTTCTCTTGTAACACAGTGACCAAGTATGAGCCTATTAAACTGAATAGGTCAAAGAGGTTGACAAATATCAAAATGCAAATAAAGCTAAGACCACATCACTGGGAAATACTAAAAGATTTCCATACTAGCAGCAAAATCTTCCCACTCTAATTGGTCTTCAACCCTCAGCACACACACACAAAAAAAAAGACACAGGAGAAAACAAAGCAACAAAATGCTTCCCAAAACTCCTAACACCCCAAAGTTGATTCAATGGGCATCCATTGGAATGACATTTTTAAAATAACTGTACAAAGTGATAAAATAAGAAACAAACAAAAACAGAAAAGTCATATCAACAAGATGTTGTGTGAGCTTGGTGTAACTAAACAGATAATGGGCTTAACAAAATGATCCGTAAGCTTAAAGAAGACACAAATGAAAAGCTAGCTGAGTTAACCAAAATGATACAAAATATACAAGACCATCTTAGCAACAAATCTGTGAACAAATCTAGGAGATAAAAAATTCTTTTGAATGTTTGGGGATCAGAAGTGACCAATGTGGGAAGAAAGTGTCAGAACTACAAGATAGAGCAGATGCAGGTGGCCATACACTCAGAGATATCATACCTTAAAAATAAAAAGAGATCATGAGAATTGGATCCAAGAACAGCTAGATGATACAAAGACTAACCTAGGAACAATTGGAATTAGAGAAAAACTAGAAGATAGTAAAATGACATAAAAAATATGCTTACAAAAATCATGGCTGAAAACCTTCCAAACATGTGAAAAGTTTTCAGCCTTAGATAAGAGAGGCATATAGAACTGCAAACTGCAAATGATAAAAATATAACTTTTTCATGAGACATCATAATAAAATGCCCATAAAGATAGAATTTTAAAAGCTGTTTGAGTAAAACAGCAAATCTAATAGGTAAACCTATTAGAATTACTGCAAATTTCTTATCATAAACCTTAAAACCTAGAAGAGCCTGGAAAGAAGTTCTTTAAGCCCTAAAAGAAAACAACTTTCAACAACATAGGTTAATATATCCTGAAAAACAAGCTTTCAAAATTCATGAAGTAATTAGAACCCTCAAGAACAAAGAGTACATTAAGCAATTCATAACCACCAAACTAGCACTATAAAAAATACTCAAGGAAAACCTAGACAAGGATAGTGAAGACAGCAACACCAAAGGGCCTCCTAGAATGAATACAGCAAGCAGGGCAAGTCGTTAAGCAAATAAACAAACAAACAAACAAACAACAGAAAAACAACATAAGTTTCAGTCTTAGCTTCTCAAAGAAGAGAAACATATTGGCGGATTAGATCAAAAAAGAAAATCCTGCTTACAATAAACACACTTAGTCTTTAAAAAGTATATAGACTAAAAATAAAAGGATTGAAAGTAATTTTTCATATAACAAGAGCCCAAACACAAGCAGGAATAGCAATTCTATTTTCAGATGAAGAGGACTTTAAGTCAAAACTGATCAGGAGAGACAAAAAATGTCACTACATGCTACTAAAGGGAGCAATTCAACAGTAAAAGATAAGAACTGTAAATATATATCTGTATCAAATACTGGTGAACCCAACTTCATAAAATAAGTACTGCTGGATGTAAAAAATGAGACAAATGTCAAGACAATCATAGTGGGAAATGTCAATTCTCCATTTTCACATATAGATGAAATAGACAATCAACAAGGAAATATCAGAGTTAATTCACTTTCAAACAAATGGAGTTAATAAGATCTCTCCAGAATGTTCAATCTAAGAGCAACAAAATACATATTCTCTCAGCAGCACACAGAAAAATAGATGACATAAAGCTTACTAAAATAAATGCAAGAGAATCAAAATCATCCCATACATATTAACTGATCATAGCACAAGGAAACTAGAGTATTGTGGCAAATGATACCACAGAAGTTATGTAAATATGTGGAGATTAAGCAATACATTTTTGAATAGTAAAAGTTCACAGAAAAAAAGAAAATGTTTCCTAGAATCAAATGATAATGCCAATATAAGATGCCAGAACTTATGGGACACCATGAGAGCAATTCTATGAGGAAAGTATATAGCTGTAAATACCTATATCACAAAAAAGAAGAAATTAAATACTTCCTAGAATCAAATGATAACTCCAGTGTAACATGCCAGAACTTGTATGACATAATGAAAGCATTTCTAAGAGAAAAGTGTATATATGTAAATGTCACAAAAGCAGAGACAGCCCAAATAGCCTAATTATGCACATTAAGATCCTAAAAAAAAAACTAGAACAACTTCAAAATTAGTATAATTGAAGAAATTATAAAAATAAGAGTGGAGGGCCAGGGATATAGCTCAGAGACACAGCACCTGCTTGGCAAGAACTAGGTACTGTGTTCAAGTCCTAGTACAAAAAAGAGTGAAAATTAATTAAGGCTGAAAAAGCAATACAAAGAATTAATGAGTCAAAGAACTAGTTCTTTGAAAAGATAAACAAAATAGACAAACAACCAAACTGACCAAAAAAAAAGAAAGAAAAAACTTATGTCCATCCAATTAGAAATGAGAAAAGCCAACTCACAACAGATAATCACAAAACCCAGAAGATTATAAGTAACAATTTTGAAAACCTGTACTCTAACAAACTGGGGAATCTAGAAGAAAAGAACAGATTTCTAGATGTATATGTATTACTAAAATTGAACCAAGAAGATAGAAAAACCATGAACATTCCAATAACAATGACATTAAAGCAGTTAAAAAAAAACCTATCAACTAAGAAAAGTCCAAGATCAATGGATTCACAACTAATTTCTACAAGAACTTAGGGAAGATGTATCACCAATACTCCTCAAACTATTCAAAGAAATTGAAGGGGAAAGGCTACTGCCAAATTTATTCCTAGAAGCTAACATTATCATCATAACAAAACAAGATGAAGGCTTAACAAAAAAAGAAAAGTGTATAGGTCAATCTCTTTAAAGAACATAGATGCAAAAATCCTTAACAAAATATTAGCAAACAGAGTGCAACAAATTAACGAAAAGGGTATGCATTATGACCAAGTTGTCTTCATCTTCAAGATATAAAGATGGTTCATACATATAAATCAATAAATGTTATATATCACATAAATAGATGCAAGGACAAAAGCCGAATGGCCACATGAACGTACACAAAAAGGCTTTTGACAAAATCCAACATGTATTCATGATTAAAAGCTCTGAGGAAAAACAGGCATAGAAGGATTTCGTCTCAATCTGATAAAAGCATTCATGATAAACCTATTGCCAACATCATACTAAATGAGAAAAGATTGAAAGTTTTTCTGCTGAATCAGGAATAAGTCAAGGTTGTACAGTCTCACAATTCTTATTCAATATAATACTTGAAATTTTAGCTAGAGCTATCAGGCACAAGAAAGAAATGAAAGGATGCATACAGGAAATGAAGTCAAGGTAAATAGCGCGAGCTACCTGCGTGCCAGGGAGAGAAAAGTCAACATCTCCCGAGAATCCACCATGCTGAGTCTTGGGGGAGCAACCAAGATAGCAACCAGCCAGCCTTCCTGGTAAGCGGCATGAGCCCCGCACAAGCCAGGAAAAGAAAAATCAGGATCTCCGGTGAGCCTACTGTCGCATGGACTGAGAATCAAACGTGTGTCCCCCCACCCACCTCCGTTTTAGCAAACAGATGATTCCCACTACAGCTTGAGTTGACTAAGGTACATAAAGCAACAAGCAACTAACTGCTTGTATTGTTTGGTTGATTATGCTGATCTGGGGCCAGCGGTCTGAGCATCTCTTGGGAGGATGACAGTATGCAATATAGCAAATATGGGGGATTTCCTTCTCTCTTGTCTTTGAAGTACAGTATTGTTTTCACTGTTTTGCTTTATTCTGATTAATTGTTTTTGCTCTATTCAATATTCTGTTTTGATTAGTTTTATCGTGTTTTGTTTTTGGTTTGATTTTGCTATACCTGATGGAATGCACAACTATTGTGAAGATAACAAGATATACTATGGTAACTATTATTGTTTTCTAGGCATCCTGCTCTGCAGTTTTGTACCAGTTTCGCTGCAGTGTCTTGATTGGTTTTGTTCTATCTTGTTTTGGTGTATTTTATTATCTTTAAAATAAAAAAAGAAAAGGAAATGAAGTCAAATTGTCCTTATTCACAGATGACATGATTCTGTATATAAAAGATCCAAAAATTTCCACCAAAAGACTAGTAGAGTCAATAAACAAATTCAGCAAAGAAACAGGATACAAAATCAACATACAAAAACCAATAATATTCCTGTATACCAACAATGAAATGAATGCAATGAGAATGAAGTCAAGAAAACAATAACATTCACAATAGCTTGAAACAAAATAAATAACCAGAACTCTGAAATTATAGGACTCTAAAAAAGAGTTTGAAGAAGACACCAGACAATGGAAAATAACCCCCTGTTCCTGGATAGGCAGAACTCATTTTGTCAAAATGGCCATATTACCAAAACTGATACATGAATTTAATGCAACCCAGTGAAAATATAAACAGCACTATTCACAGAACTAGAAAAAAAATAATCCTAAAATTTACAGTGGAACAAGGAGAGACTTACACTAGCAAAAGCAATCCTGGGCAACAAGGGCAAGACAGGAGGCATCAGTATCCTGAATCTCAAGCTATATTACAAAGGTACAATGATTAAAAAACAAAACAAAAACCCCAGCATGTTACTGGCACAAAAACAGACATGAGGATATCAATGGAGCAGAGAGGAGAATACAGAAAGAAGTCCAGGCACACTCAGACATCTGATTTTTGGCAAAGGAGCCAAAAACATGCTGAAACAAAGATATTCAACAAACGGTACCAGCAAAACTGGCTATCCACATTCAGAAGAATGAATCTAGACCCATATCTTTGATCATGAACTAACATAAAATCAAAATGAATTAAAGACCTAGATATTAACACAGAAACAATGTACTGAAAGGTAAAATTGGTAAAAATTTTGAAGACATTGGCATAGCAAGGACTTTCTGAACAGAACCATAATTACACAAGGAAATGACATGAAGTATCAACAAGCAGGATCATATCAGAGTTAAAAGCTTCTGCACAGCAAGGAAACAACGGAGTGAAGAGACAATATGTAGAACAGAAAAAAAAATTTTGCCAGCTAATCCTCAGATAGAGGATGAATATCCAGAATATACAGAGAACTCAAAATAGACTCCTCAATATAAAACTTAATTAAAACATGGGCAACTGAAATTGAAAAACACTTATCTGACAAATGGCCAATAAATAACATGAAAATATGTTCAATATCTTTGGCCATCAGAGAAATGCAAACTAAAAGACTGAAATTCCATCTTACTCCAGAAAGGATAGCTATCATCAAGAACTCTAAAAACAACAAATGCTGGCAAGGTTGGGTGAGGGGCTGACAAGATGGGACATTTCTACATTTTTGGTGGGAAACCCTATGGAAATCAATATGCAGATTACTCAAAAAACTAAAATTATGAATCTCATTTGACTCAGCTATTCTCCTCCATCTAGGTATTTTCCCAAAACAGTTAAATAAATGAATCATATTAGAGTGATATATGCATAGCCATGTTTATAGCAGCACTATTAATATTAGCTAAATCTTGGAAGCAGCAAAAATATTTATCACCTAGTAAATCAATAAAGAAAATGTGATATATAGATAGATAGATAGATAGATAGATAGATATAAAGCCCAAGGTATAATTTAAAGAGCAAAATAAAAGATATATCATAGAAAATAGGGAGATAGACATTTTGCAAATGATACAGGGATTTAGAGATGGAGAGAAGGATTTTTGAGGGTAAGTAATGGGGAAGTAGAGAGAGTTAAGATGGGATATGAATAGGTACCAACTCTGGGATGAATTTTTTAAGTATAACAAATATGTTCTGGTATTATTAAATATTTTCATGTTTTTCTATTTTCATAGGCCTTTTCCATACATTTGATGGCAGATAGATGAACAAATTCAGATAATTGGAGCCCAGTTAGCATAATGACAGAGAAAAATAATTTTAATTATGTACATATGCATGAGACTTTCACCAAATGATTAACACCTACATATCATCCTGAATTATAGAAAGAAATAGGGATTAAGAGCTTCAAGTGTGTATATGTGTGTGAGGCAAATTATGGGAGGGGATGGGTGGAAATGTATAGCAAATAAATTTCCTTTCTAAATATAAATTTCTTTTACCAAAGGGGAAAATGTATATTTTAGGTAGTTAGGGTAAAGACTTGGTTCTCTATTTCCTTTATATGCCAAATCAGCATATTTTGGGGGGTGTCTTGTTCTGAACTCCATCAAATGTACATACATATAAATTTTTATTTCAAAATTCTGTAAGAAAAAACACAAGCAAGAATCCTAAAACTACAGTTTTTATGTAAGATAACATTTTTAAATGATTCTTTAAAATGCATCTGTATAGTTTATTTTCTTTTTTTTAATTTCTCAAAAAAATGCATTTTGCATTTCAACTACCAAATCCCTGAGGATTAAGACAGATTTAAATGGAAGAAAAGCTTATGTAAATATACCACCTTTGAGTTGGAAATGAAAACAATTTTCTATTCTGCTCAGACACCAATGTCCTGTTGAGAAGATTCTCCAAAACGCTGAAGCAAGTGCTTAGAATGAAAACTCAGCCAGCACAGAGTAGAGTGGAAACTGAGAAGGCCTTATCTGTAAAGCTTTATTTCCTGGGAGGGTGGTAAGCTGCATCTTTGAACTTAATAGCTTGGAAGGGGGTTGTACAATGTGCATTTTAGGTAAATGGACTACATTGTGTTTCTTCACAGACAGTATAGTGGAGTGTGATCAGTTTATTATTAAGAATTTAATTGTCCAGGTGTTAGATCTTTTTTTTTTTCTGTCCTGAATCTACTTACTGCAATTGGCAAATGGTTAGAGATTATAGTTTACTTTCTTTCCTTAAATGCTAATCATTGCCACATTGGAACAATTTCTCATTCAATAGCCTCAACTCTGGTTGGCACAATTCTATATGCCTTTGCTTTATTTATTTATTTGTTTGTTTGTTTGCTTTGAAGCATGATTACTATGTGTTACTCTTGATAGAAGAGAGATAATTATTTTATTTTAAATTAGTTGCAAACTGTATGATGTGAGAAGTCTATTTCATCCTGATCCATGTTTAAGATGTACAGTTAAAGACGGCCACAAACAGGCCTCCCAAAATGATTTTCTTTATTCTCTGAACGTCTCTGATTTCTTGACCATTGTTCCTTTCCCCCAATTCTTTGAAGTCAGCTGGCCATTTTAGTAAAAGAAAAAAAGTAATGATAGAAAGCAGTTTTATGCTTTTATCAGTATACTGGGTCATGGATGACTCAGATATCACAAAAAAATTATCCAAAGAGCTTCCTATAAAAAGACCTTAAAGGAAGAAACTTCCAGGATTGGAATATCCATCCTCCTCTACCTCCATCTGTCCATATAACCTTGAAAACATGATTCAGTTGTCACCATCCCTATAAATCTCAATCTGAAATGATTCTTTCTCTACAAATCTCCCCAGAAAATTTGGTAAACTTAACTCATTGATCCCCCTAGTCATTTGCTACCCTATATAGATCTACATAGTATTTCACTAGACTGTAATCACCTGAAAAGCAGGACCTACACCGATATTCTCTAACAGTATCTGGAGTGATACTTCAAATGGTGCTGGATTGCCAACAATTATTGCTGACTTTATTTCAAAATTGCCGTGAGTGAGGCATGGTGGTGCATACCTATAATCCCAGAACTCGTGAGGTTGAGGCAGGTGGATTGCTAAAAGTTCAAGGCCAGCCTGAGTTATCAGGTGAGTTCTAGACAAGCCTGAACTGCATAGCTAATGCCTATAAGAAAAAGACAAAAAAAAAAAAAAAAAAAAAAAAAAAAAAAAAAAAAAAGCTCACCATGAATTAGTTCTCATAGAAATCCACAGATCAGCTATGTAATATGTTTTCTGACTTACTTCCAAAAAGAAAATTTTGGGGGGTTTTAATCCTGATTAGCCAACTTGGTTGTCTAAAATTTTAATCTCAAATATGAAAAATTTTCTCAGTTTTTGTTTTCCAGTAATAGAGTTACAAGCAAACAACAATTCAAAGCACAAAATTCACTTATTTTTAACTTTCTTCAAAGCTGTTATGATCTGGAGTTATGATATTCAAAGTGATTTAGCTAACAACTTTTACATTTCAGTCAATAACTAGATTTCAAAAATATAGGAAAACAAATTTTTTTTAAATTTTTGTGTGGGGGTGATTTTTATTATTTTATTTTATTTTATTTATTTTTTGAGATAGAGTCTTACATGAACTACCAGGTCCAGCATTTTTTAACTTTTACAGTACTGACAATCACAGCTAGCTTGTTGCCACATACTCTAAATATCAGCTTCTTGCACTATAAAATAAGATGACAGTACCATTACAAAGTTAGAGACATCCATGGGGACAAAGGGCAGGTGTTCTGTTGGGCCCTAATTCAGAAGTTATCCATTAAAAATATAGTATGTACTCTTTCTTATCCCTCACTCTGCCAGTTAATCTTTCTTGGAGGTTTTTCTTTCTTTTTTTCTCTTTTGGAGACAGGGTTTTGCTATGTAGCCCAAGCTGACCCTGAATGCTCAACAATCCTCCAAGGTGCACCATCACTTCTGGCCAGTTAATCTTATTGACCTCAAAAACCAGATGCATCATGAAAGCCAGGATGTGCTCACCACAGAATCTCCGAAGAGATCAATCAATCAATCAAACTGTTGAGGATCATCATAAAAGGACAGAGGACAAAAACTCCTGGGCCTTTAACTAGCTACTCATCAAAAGCTTGATCTTTTTCTCTGAGGCAGATAGGGAGTTAAAAAGCTGCTCTTGGTAAAAACAATGATTTTTTACTTGGGCCTAAAGATGCTCAATGTGTAACTATAAGTAGAATAAAGTTTAATATATATGTGTTTATTTTGTATTTGACTCCTTTATTGCTTTAAAATTTTAGTCACATCCTTTCTTAGCTCTGCATAATGGCATATTAATCATTTAGGGGGTATCTGTCTGAACACTGATAGCTTAAGGTTGATTAGTCCTAAATATACTTAAGTATCTCACTTCCCTTCAAGACAGAGGATACCAAGATATGAGACTTAGAGGGCTATTTAACTAACAGTGGGTGCCTGTAAGTCTCCAGTCATCGCCATACACCTGAAGTCACCTTGGATTCTGGCAGAGCCTCTGAAAGACTGAGACTGCTCCAAGCAGCAGAAGTTCTCATACGGTACCACATTATCCTGTGATTCCCTCCTCCAGGGCTAATTTACAAAACTAAAACAGAAGGGATCCTGAGAAGATGGTGGATCAATAAGTAGCAAGGCAAAGAGCCTCTCTGAGAGAAACAGATCAGAAGCTAGAATTTATCACCATGGAGAAGATCGGACGAAAGGAGAGGGATTCTTATGACCCAGGAAGAAACTAAGGAAAAAGAAAAAAAAAAAGAAAGAAAAGAAAAACATGGATGGAAGGCTGGAGCCAGATGCAGTCTCACCAGTGCTGGTCTGACTCACGGTCATGGTGCTCTCACTGGAGCTGGTCCGACTTGTGGTTGTGGCGCTCTTCCAGAGATGGTCCAACTCAAGGTTGCAGTGCCCTCACCAGAGCCACAGCAGTGCTGGAGTCAGATGTTGACAAGCCCGATGGAGAACAGAGCTGGCATGGAGACCTGCACTTCCTGTGGTGAGTGCTCCAAATTTGGTCCTCCCACGGGAGTGGAGTGACTGACTGGATGACATATTGGAATGGGGCAGGACAGGCCTGAACAAGCAACGGCAGTGACTTCAGTTGGCTGATAGCAGATTGGTGGTATCTCCCTGGGCTGGGTCACTCCTCTGATCGGAACCCAATAGCCAGGGACAAAACTGTCCCTGAAGTTGTCACCAACTGATTCCGTCCCCATGGCACACACTAATGTGGTGAAGGCCCCCATTGGTTGACTGGCTTGGAAGGGAAGGGCCAACCTACACCACCCCTGCTTGCACCTCAGTGACCAACAGAAAACTGGAGAGGGCAGCAATCCCTAGCCCAGCATGCTACAGAGGACCCATAACCAATACAGAAAAGGGCTGGGACCTCCACCATACACCTGTATGGAAGAAACCAGAAACATAAGAGAATGAAGTAAGAAAAAGCCTCCAGTCCCCAACCCAGGGAATATGGGCCCAGAGGAGGTAAATACAGAAGAGATCAAGGGCAGAAAACATGCAATATCAGACACGGCATCAGTTGACATAAAGAAATATCTTTGTGACATTATAGATGAACTCAAAGCTGAAATACTAATACAAGTAAAGCAAGATATAAGAAGATTAATAAAAGAAATGCTAAGCACCTCTCAAGACACAGATGGAAGATGGAGGAACACAGAAAAAGGAGAGAAACCTTCAATGAAGAATATTAAAAAAACCTAGAATACATGAATTAGATTCAAAGAGATTACCAAGAATTTAAAAAATCCATTGAAAGCTGGCAAAATTGCCTGAAAGAAAATAAAGTTAGACTAACAAAACTTGAAGATAGATTTGCAATGTGTGATCATGAAAGGAAAGGTCTCCTAAAAGGAAACAGGCAGTAACAATACAAAGGCTAGAAGACAACAAGAGTATCTATAATTTAAGAATAAAAAATGTGAGTGAAGAAGCAGGGGTAAACACAAAGGAAATACAAAGGCTACTCACAGAAATAATTAAAGAAAACTTCCCAAGCATAGGAAAAGGAAATGATATTCAGATGTATGAAGCATACAGAACTCCAGCCAGCTACAACCAAAACAGATCTACACCCAGACATATAATAATCAAGATCTCAGAAATTCGTCACAAGAACAGAATATTAAAAGCCATCAGAGAAAAGAAATAGATCACCTATAAAGGAAAACCCATCAAAATCATGACAGACTTCTTGACACAAACCATCAAATCAAGAAGAGCTTAGAGCAAAGTATTCCAAGCCCTGAAAGAAAATAACCTCCAACCCAGATTGATGTACCCTGCAAAACTGTTTCTCAAAATTAATAGAGAAACAAGACGCTTCCATGACAGAGAGGAACTGGGGGAGTTCGTGACCACCAATCCAACTCTATAAAAAATACTGAAGGACATTCTAGAGAGAGAGAAAAAAAAATTCAAGATTTTAGGAACAGTGGCAGAGAGGCCTAAGTGAACGGAACAGATAGTGGAATGAAGAAGAAAAGTAGACAACCAATGGCAGAAAAATAGCATAGTAGAAATGAGGCAGAGAAGGTTGGCTATAATCTCTAACATAGATGGCCTTGATACACTAACAAAAAGAAACACAGGCAGAGTAGAGTAGGAGATAGGGTCCATCAAGATGCTCTGTATAGGAAATATAATTAACCTGAAAGGGTTATGGACCGAAAGTCAAATACAAGAAAACAATGCTCTATGTGACAGGGAACCAGTGAGAAATAGGGGCAGCTCGTCCAGCAGCTGCAGATAGGTTGGAAAGGCATGACACTTTTGTGCAGTGGAGAACTACTCAGCTATAATGAAGGAAAACCTGGAGGCTTCTGTAGGTAAAGGAATACAACTTAAGATCAAGCCCAGAGGTAAAAACGTTCAGAACCACTTAGGTAAATAGCAGGTTGTCCCCCTAATATAAAAACTAAAGGAGTTAGTGGGACCCAAAATGTACAATGCACCCTGTGAAAGAGAAGGGGAAGAATTTTCTAAAAAAGGAAGGCAGAGGACATTGTTAGTAGTATATCAGGATTTAAAATCCACATTATTCTCATCAGTCTGTTTAGTTTGATTATATTCTGTTCCAGTCTGTCTACTAGTACTAGATTCGAGGGCACACACAGCTATTCCAAAAATAGCAGGTTATACTATGGTAACCGTCCCTAATTTCTTCTTAACTTAATCTGAAGCCCTGTATAACTTGCACTGTCTTATTATGACTGATCTTATTTGAATCTGGTTTGTTAGACTGCTGTTTTGTCTTGACTGATTTTATTCAAATCTGTTATGATTGATAGTATCAAGTCTGACAGTATAGACAAATACTCTGAAGATGACAAGATTCACTAGGATACCCACTCTGGTTGGACTATTAACTGCTTTTGAAGTCTTATAATGCCTACAATGTTTTGTTTTTATTAATATTGTTATGTACTGCTATGTTCAATTATACTATGCCTGATGACATAGACAGTTCTTTTGAAGATAACAAGAAACATCATAGTAACCATTGTAGATCACCCTGCATTGTGGTTTTATATGTCTTTTTCATTTCATTTTTTTCTAGGAATTTGTTTTGTTTTATCTTGTTTTGTTTTGTTTTTCTCTCTAATACAGAAAGTATAGATATACATGTAGAGACTCATGCATGCATAGAACTTCTAAACAGTTAGTGAGAACTGAGTATATAATGCACAATGAAATGAACAACTACTTTGAAGAAAAAGAGACATTAAGGTACCCAGTGCTGATTCCATAGTGTCATGATGTGAAATACAGCAATACTATTTATTATTCTTTGTTCAGAGTGATTTTAGTCTGTTTTGTTTTGTTTAATTTCAACATACATGAATGTATAGACAGCTATTTTGAAGAGAATGAGAGACACTATGACAGCCATTTTTGACTTCCTTATTGTCTGGTCTTAAAGACCTAAAATGACTTCATCATCCTATTCTGATCAATTTTATACTATGTTGTTTTGTATGAATTCACTGTATGTGAAGATATGGACAACTATTTGGAAGAAAACAAGAGACAATATGATAGATAGTGAAGATCTCCAGTTGCCTTGCTTTGAAATCTGTCTCTTACATTGTTTTCTTATGTTTGTTTTGTTATGTTTAATTTTACCCTCTTTAAAATAAAATTTTAAAAAAACTAAACTAAAACTGAGATAGTGATCAATCAAACTCTATCCAACTCAACAATCCCTTAAAAATTGGCCATGCACCTAATGGACTAGTCTAATCTCCACCAGCACTATGACTCCTTCAGCTCCTCAAGCTTAAGTCTCATCCCATTTTCTCTTATTTTTGTACTTTGCCTAATAAATCAGCCTATACCTGCACATTGAAATGCTTTTCTGTGATGATACATCAAGAATCTACCTCAACTGAGTTCAGGTTCCCATCTCCACTTCAGAGGGGTCTTCCTGGACCCTGTGCAGTGACAATACTGAGATAGGAGATGAAGGCATAGTAAGGCAGCAGGGCAATCATACATGACCTGTCAATCACAGTGACCTGCCCATCATGGATGGACATATGCAGAGCAGTTCCTATTTGGAACTGACCAGATCTGGCATAGGAGGAGGATATAAAAGACTGATTCACTCTTGCAGAAGCCCAACTTGCATGCAAGGTGTAATTTCTCTTCCTCAGAGTACTTCTTCAGGTGAGATTGGGTGTGTTCAGCATGGTATGGCCGTAGACAGAACTTCTTCAAAGCATTCTTTTTTCTTCTTGGTTTACCTTTTCTGTTTTTTTGTTTGTTTGTTTGTTTTGTACCAGGGAATCAAACTCATGACCTCATGCCTGCCAGGCAGGCGCTTATGCCACTGAGCTATATTCCAAGCCCCTTTACTTTTGATAAATCTTAAGCTTTTATGTTCTTTGGTTGTCCCTTCCAGTACTTTGAACAGGACAATAAGGACCACTGGGCACCACAACATCCTGTCACAGTACCTGTTACTTCTCTGTTTTATTACAATAAAAGGTACTGATGTTTATTCCCTCTTGTGGCAAATCATGATTGTTTCATTAAAGGTCACATTGCAGCTGAGCAATGATTCTGTAATAGAACATTAACTTTGTTAGGGACTCAGTTGTGTAAGGGTTAGTGGAGGCCAAGATACTGACCACCGTATCAGGGCAAGGTAATATCCCTTGAGGACAACAGAAAGAAAGCTATTTCCCTACTAACTTGTACAGGTATCTGGGTGTAGAGATGGGATTGTCCACTTTTTAACTTTTATGTCTCTTGAAGTTTTACTTGTCCTCATTTTTCAAAATCTCCTTCAACCTTGTCAAGAATGATGCATGTTTCATTCCCCTGCACTTTTTGCTGGGTAATAAAAATGAGTTGATCATGGAGGTTGATGAGTTTGTTCATTAGAAGCAAGTGTGTTCTCTGTTTACCTTGAATCTTAAAATTCTCGTGTTTGTCTTTTTCTTCTGTCTTCTTCTGTATTTCAGGGTCTGATCAGTCCCCGGCAAACTTTCCACCTTGTAAGCTATGCACAAAAACTATGCATATATCAGTAAGACAATCTAAACATTTGCCTTATCTTAAATAGTACTATTCCTTTCCTTATCCCAATATAACATTAAAAATTCCTTTCCAATACAAATATATGTATTTTATTCTATACCCTTGACCACTAACATTAGCCAATATTTACACATTTGTCAATTAATTTTACCCTCAAGGACTGTTTCCAGCAGTGCCAAAGGCACTAGATCCTGTCAAATAAAAACATTACTTCAGTGCCTAGCTATCCTGAACTCAGATGGATAAAAATAGAACCACCATGAATGAAAGCATTTCTGAAATGATTTTTCCAGACTCCTCCTTATATTAAAATCAAATACAAAGATCTCAGTCTTTCAATGGCTATCATCAAGACATCAACCAATAAAAAATGCTTGTGGGGATATGGGGAAAGAGGAACTCTTTTCTGCTGTCAGTGGGAGTATAAATTGGTGTAACCAATATGGAAATCAGTATGGAGATTTCTCAAGAAACTGAAACTATAGGTGCCATTTTGCCCAGCTGTTCCCCTTCTTGGTATCTTTCTGGAAGAGTTAAAAACATCACACCACAGTAATATATGCACATCTACATTTACAGCAGCACAATTTGCAATAATTAAATCTCGTAAACAGCTTAGATGTCCATTATCAGATGGATGGATACAGGGAATGTGTTTTTATGTATAATGGAGCACTACCCTGTTACAAAGAAGGATAAACTTGTGACACTTTTAGGTAAATGGATGCACCTTCAGATCATAATTTTAAGTGAAACAAATCAGACACATGTGTTTAAATATTGCATTGTTTCTTCTGTGTGGGAGACCAAAAGTGCAAGTAAAGACCAAAATGGATGACAGATGTTAGAAAGTAGGAAGCATGGAAGTGTTCAAATAGGAAGGGGAACAAGGGACAGGAGAAGGAAAAAGAAAGGGAGGAAAAATGGAAAAAAAGAGAACAGACCTGGGTATGGTGGCACACACCTGTATTCTCAGCACACACCTGTATTGGGAGGCTAAGGCAGGAGGATCAAGACAAATTCAAGACAAGCCTGGGCTACATAATGAGTTCAAGGCCAGCCTGGGTTACATAGTGAGATCTTGTCTCAAAAAAACAGAAGAAAAAAAATGATGGTAGGGGAAAAATGGAAACAAAGCTTTTGTAAATAAGGAGGGGAAAAGTGTTAAAGAGAGATCAGGAGAATGGGGCAAAAAAGAAGAATCAAGATATATGGTATACAGGTACAAATTCCCTATGATATATGTGATCATTATGTATACCAATAAAATAAATTAAAAATATAAAACAAACGAACAAAAATCTTAGCCTTTCACCGTGACAGCATGATCCTCTTAGACTCACTTGTTTCTCTCTTACAGTGTATCAATAAACTCTTAGCTTTTCTGTATTTCTTTACTGTTGGTAAATTCTTTTTACCACTGGTAGCACTAGCTTCTCACATTGCTGTACATTGCATGGGACCTCTCAATAGAAAAGCTGCTATTTTTTAACTTTCAAAATAAAATGAATATAATTATATATACTCTTTTATATATATATAGGTCAGCTTCCTGTTACTATAACAAATACTTCAGATAATCCAGTTAATAAGATAAAATATTAACTTGGCTCACAGTTTTAAAGCTTTTAGTTCATGACTGGTTGGCTCTACTGCATGTGTACCTAACATTTTGTGTTGTCTGGACCACAGTGATTGAAGAGGAACTGTCTTGGGTCACATTGAAAATATATATAATATAATACATTATATAAATAAAACTTTATTTTTATATATTAATTTATTATTTTATACAGTAACATGACAAGCCCAAGTTTAATAATTAAACAAGAAAACTTATACATATGCTTAATAATGATAAGCATATGTCTTCACTGATGTACTTATGTGTAGGTAGGTTGAAATACTAGTATCAGTAATCACTGTGCTTTACTCACCAAGTCTACAGGAATATGTAGCACCTGATACACAGGTGTTTTGATGAGATTGACTCTGTGTGGCCAGCACAGGAGTTAGCACTGCAATGCACCTTCACGGTTTTCAGCTGTTACCTACATAGTTCTCATACAAGCACTGTGCAAATGAGTTATGAAAATATCACTAAACATCATATAATAATGTCAAAAGCTATGACTTTGTAGGGATGCATTACTAGTTGTCGAGGACAGCTTGTAAACTCTTGGGCCATGGGTTAGACATGCCTCCTCTATTGCTTTGGACCTGTAGTAGAACATCATGGTGGGACCAAAAGGAGGAACAGATCTGTTTACATCACAGAGAGGGAGTGAAAAAGAGAAAGAAGAGCCTGGGATTCCACAGTCCCTCTTGAGGGCATGTCTCCAGTGACCCTAACATGGCCTAGTCTGAAAGATTCTACCACCTCCCAATATTGCCAAACTAGAAACTAAATTTTTAACAGGTAGGCCTTTGGGCACATTTAGGATTCAAACTTAAATGAGCCAGCATATAACACCAATTATTTTGATAGTAAACACACACTCTGACAGTTCTAGTAATGACTTCATAAACAAAAAGCATAGCAAATCCATAAACCATCCCAGCACTCTCTTTCACATACACACGCCTTCACAGTGAAGGTTTCTTACCTCACTAGGGCCAGTCTGTAATATGTGGAAAAGTAACTGCTCCATTCAAGGCCACAAGTCACACAAATTTGAGGACACATGACATAACCAAAGGAACACACTAATTTTACAGTAACAAACCTGAGAGAAGTGGATATTTATAAATTGCTAGATAAAGAATGCAAAAAAATTGTTTGAGGAAGCTCAGTGAGCTAGAACTGAATACAGATAGACAACTCAATAAATCAGAAAAACAATACACAAACAAAATTAGAAGTTCAACGGAAGGATAGTAACTGTAAGAATCACATAGAAATTCATATTGGAACAATATAAATAATGAAAAATTTCAAGAGGACCATCAGTACTCAACTTGAGCAAGCAAAGGAAAGAATTTGTGAACTCAAAGACAAGTCATTAAAACATAACTAGTAAGAGAAGAAAATCGAAAAAGAAAAACAATGAAAAAGAGCAAAGAAAGTCTACCTGAATTATAAGACACTGTCAAGTGACCCTATACAGGCACTGTGAGAGTTTAAGAAGAGAAAGACAAAAAAAGGGGGGAGGGGGATAGAGAGCTTATTTAAATAAATAATTATAAAAATATAAACAGAAACTACATCAAATCTATGCCCCATTCTAGCATTGTTTCTTACACACTCTAACAAAGGCCTTTTCTCACTAAAACCAGTATATAAAATCTAGAAGAGTGACTAAAAATAAAAAATAAAGTTTAACTCATAGAAACAGAGAGTAGAATAGTTAGAGGTGTGGGACATGGAGAGATGCTGGACAAACACTGCAAACTTTGAGCTGTAAAGTGAATATATTTTGATGAGATAGTATACAAATGAGGATGATAACACATACTTGAAATTTGCTAAAGAGATTAGATCTTAAATATTCTCTCACACATATGCACAGCTGAAACAACAAAGTGCTGATTGTGTTCATTAAATTGATGTGCTAATCATTTTACAATGTATAAATTCATCAAGTCATCCCTTCTTTTTTTTTTTTTTTTTTTTTTTTTGCAGTACTGGGGATTGAACCCAAGGCCTTCACACCTAGCCTCCTTTTTTATATATTAAATTGAGATAGGTTCTTGCTAAGTTATTCAGAATGGGCTTGACTTTAAGATCCTCCTACTCCAATCTCCCAGAGTGTTAGGACTCCAGATGTGTGCTGCCACTTCTGGTTGAAGTTAACACATTTTATACGTTAAATATATACAGTTTTATATGTCAGTTATACTTCAGTGACGCTAAAAAAGGAAAATCACTAGAGAAAAATCAATGAGTCAAAGAACTGGCTCTTTGAAAATTTCAATAAAAATCAATAAACCTGTAGAGTAATTTAAAAGAAAAACTACAGAAAAGGCATATATTACTAAAGAGATACTTATGTTAAAATGAGGCTGCTAAGGTAGGCTTTAATCCCATCTAACTGGTATCCTCACAAACAAAAGAGATTAAAGGTGCAGAGAGAGAACATGGTGAAGAATCATGGTGAATCAACAGAACTTGTACAAATCAAGGAGAGAGATCTCAAAGGAAATCAAGCAAGTCAACACTTTAATCTTGGTGTTCCAGCTTCCACAACTGTGAGAAAACAAAATTCTGTTGTTTAAACCGCTTGGTCTGTAACATTTTGCTATGGCAGCCTATTAGCATTTTATCACTATAACATACACCTGAGACAATGAACTTGTAAAGAGAAAACTTTTATTTTTAGCTCATCAGTTTAAAGGTTCCAGTCTACAATCAGGCAAAATCATTCCTTTTAGACTTCTAATAAGAGTAACAGATGGCAGTAGTGCAGAGCATATGGTGAAGCAAACTGGCTTGCTTCCTGGTCAGGAAGCAAAATAGAGAAAGCAAGGGACTAGGATCCTACAATTCCCCTCAAGGACACATCTCTAGTGACCTAAAGACTTGCAACTAAGCCTTGTCTCCTAGAGGCTTACCATCTGCCAATAGGACCACTTTGGGGACCAATCCTTTAATCTGTAGGCCCATAGGAGTCATTTAGAGCCAAGTTATAGCAAGCCTTAGCAGACCAATATCACATACTTTCCCTTTAAGATGAGGAACAAGGCAAAGATGTCTATTTTCTCCACCCTTACTCAGCATAGTGTTGGAAGTTTGAGACAGTGCAATGAGGCAAGAAATGGAAATAAACATACAGATTGCAAAGGGATAAAATATTCCTATTTGCAAATGACATGAATGTCAATATTGAAAATCCTAGGAATCTGCCAAAAGTATCCTAGGAATAATAAAGTGATTTTAATAAAGTTGCAATCAATAGGATCAACATACAAAAATGCAAGTTGCAACATACAAACATACAAGCTACAACACAAGCTACAAAACTTAGTTGCATTATATTCAAGGTCAGTATAAAAAATAAATCGTATTTATATGTACTAGCAATGAACATGTAAACAAAAAAATTTAAAGTGCAAAACCATTTATAATATATATATTTATATATATATGAGGAAGATACTTAATTGTAAATGTAAACATGTACAGGACTTGTATGTTGAAAAGTACACAAGGCTGGTGATGAGACAAATCAAAGAGGATATATATGAATGAAGAAATATATCATGTCATGGATTAGAAGGTATGAAATAATAAAAATGTCAATTCTCCCCAAATTGATAAAAACAGTCTATCAAAATCACAGCATGATTTTTCTAAATGTAGACAAGATTATTCTAAAATGTAAAAAGAAAAGCAAAAGAACCAGAATAAAAAAAATAGTGTGGGAAGAATTTCTACATGATTTTAAGACATTATTTAATTAAGACTGAATAATATTGGAAGAAGATAAACACATGTGTGAAAATTCAACAAAATAAAAAAACAGAAATAGACAATACAAATATGTCAAATTGATTTATTTACAAATGTTCAAAAGCAATTCAAGAGAGGAAAGATAGCCTTTTCAAAAACTGGTGCTAAATCTATTAAACATCCAGAGGCAATGATATGAACCTTGGCCTAAAATTCAAACCTTATATAAAAATTAACTCACAATAGATCATAGAATTAAATATAAGATATAGAACTTACGCATTTGAGGAGATTTCTCTGAGAAATCTCCATACTGATTTCCATAATGGTTGCACTAGTTTACATTCCCACCAACAATAAAGAAGTGTTCCTTTTTCATCATAACTTGGCAGAATTTGTTACTGTTTGATTTCTTAATGAGTGCCATTCTTTCTAGAGTAGAGGAATTTTAGCATTATTTTAATTTGCATTTCTCTAAAGGCCAGAGGTGTTGCGCGTTTTTTCACATATTTCTTGAACAGTTGTATTTCTTCTGTGAAGTATTTGTTCATTTGTCTCATGAACTTCTTGACTAAATCTTTAATTTTAGGTGGTTTGATTTTTTTGAGTTCTTTCTTTTTTTTATTTAAAGAGAAAAAAAATAAACAAAATAGAAAGAGGGTAGCAACAATACAAAATTCCAAAGGGAAAAGAAAAAAAAAGAACAACAACCACAACAAAAAAACAAAAACAAAAACACTAAGACATTGCCACTTGATAAGTTACATAGTGTCATCATTGGAAATAGTTGTTCAAGTTAAAAAATTAAAGCATACAAAGTAGACATTCAAACAGTGAGACTGTTAACAGTTCTGCTCAACATTCTAACAAAAACAGTAATATGGTCTTCTATCTTACACACTTAAACACACATGCAGTTATATCCTTTAGAGCATTTTCTTTTCCTTTTTTTTTTACAGTAGCAATTACACATTTTGGGTTTTATTACTCCTACAGTTCTTATTACTTTTTACACTAGAGATAAGAGATGCAACGTGATATTTATAAATATGATTCTTATTTATTTCACTAATGAAGATAGTCTCAAGTTGTCTCCATTTCCCTATGAAGGCCTCAAGATCATCCTTTTTAATATTCCATTGTGTAAAAATACCACATCTTTCTCATCCACTCTGTGGTTGATGGGCATCTTGGTTGTTTCCAAGATTTAGCTATCACAAATTGTGCTGCTATGAACATGGGTACACATATATCACTGTGAAATGAACTTTTCAGCTTTTCTGGGAAAATACCCGGGAGGGGAATAGCTGGGTTGAATGGCGCTTCCAATCCTAGTCTTCTGAGAATTCTTCATACTGATTTCCATAGTGGTTGCACCAGTCTACACTCCCATCAACAGTGGAGCAGTGTTTCTTTTTCCCTCACAGCCTCGCCAACATTTGTTGTCAGTTGATTTCTTGATAGCAGTTATTCTTTCCAGTGTGAGATGAGATCTCAATGTTGTTTTAATTTGTATTTCTCGAATGACCAGTGATGGTGAACATTTCTTCATGTATTTGTTTGCCGTTTGTATATCTTGATATGAGAACTGTGTGTTCATCTCAGCTGCCCATTTTTGGAGAGGGTCTTTGAATTTGAGGGGGTTGATGTTTTTTCAATTCTTTATATGTTCTTTATATAAGCCCTTTGTCTGAGGGGTTGCTGGCTAAAATTCTTTCTCATTCTGTGGGTTTTCTTTTCACTCTGTTGGTGATTTCTTTTGAAGTGCAGAAAATTTCAATAATATGAGATCCCAGTTATTGATTCTCTGAAGTGTTTCCCGTGCAATTTGTGTTTTGTTCATGAATTCTCTGCCTACCCCTATGTCTCCAAGATTTCTACCTCCCTTATCTTCTAGTAGATTTAGTGTTTCTGTTTTAATGTTTAGGTCTTTGATCCATTTAGACTTTAGTTTTGTGCATGGTGATAGGCATGGATCTAGTTTCAGTCTTCTGCATGTGGAGAGCCAGTTTTTCCAACACCATTTATTAAAGAGACTATCCTTCCTCCAGTGAACATGTTTAGCCCCTTTGTCAAATATGAGGTGGTTGAGTGTCTTTGTACCTATACTTGTATCTTCTAATCTGTTCCACTGAGCCTCAGGTCTATTTCTTTGCCAGTACCATGTTGATTTTATCACTGTGGCTTTGTAGTACAGTTTCAAGTCAGGAATTGAGATGCCTCCTGCCTTGCCTTTATTGTCCAGAATTGCCTTTGCTATTCTAGGTTTCTTCTGGTTCCAAATGAATTTTAGGAGTGTTTTCTCTAGATCTGTGAGATATGTCAATGGTATTTTGATTGGGATTGCATTAAAGCTGCATAACAGTATGGGGAGTATGGCCATTTTCATGATATTGGTTCTTCCTAGCCAAGAGCATGGAACATCTTTCCATTTTCTAATATCCTCTTCAATCCCCATTTTTAACATAGTATAATTTTCAGGATATAGGTCTTTTACATTTTGAGTGAGGTTGATTCCTAAATATTTCATTTTTTTAGATGTTATTGTGAAGGGTGATATTTCCATAATTTCTCTCTCGGTGAGGTTCTTGTTTGTGTACAGGAATGCTATTGATTTTTGAGCGTTGACTTTGTATCCAGCTACACTGCTGAATTTGTTTATTACCTCTAGTAGTCTTTTAATGGAGTTTTTTGGGTCTTCTCTATAGAGTATCATGTCATCTGCAAATAGTGATAATCTAACTTCTTTCTTTCCTATCTTATTCCTTTTATTTCTCTCTCTTGTCTGATTGCCCTCGCTAGTGTTTCCAGAACTATATTGAATAGGAGTGGTGATAGTGGACATGCTTATTTTGTTCCTGATTTTAAAGTGAAAGCTTTAAGATTTGTCCATTTAGAATAATATTGGCCGTTGGCTTGTCATAGATGGCCTTTATAAGGTTGAGGTAGACACCATGTATTCCAAGTTTCTGAAGGGTTTTTATCATGAACATGTGTTGGACCATATCAAAAGCTTTTTCTGCATCTAGTGAGATGACCATATGGTTTTTGTTTTTGGCTCTGTTGATGTGGTGTATTACATTTATTGATTTGTGTATGTTAAACCATCCCTGCACTCCTGGAATGAACCCCACTTGGTCATGATGTATAATCTTCTTGATGATTTGCTGCATTCTATTTGCTAGTGTTTTATTGAGAATCTTTGCATCTATGTTCATTAGTGAGATTGGCCTATAGTTCTCCTTTTTGGTTGGGTCTTTCTCTAATTTTGGTATCAGAGTAATACTTGCCTCCAGGAATGAATTAGGGAGGTTTGCTTTCTTTTCAATTTCACTGAAGGGTTTAAGGAGTACTGGCATCAAGTCTTCTCTAAATTTCTTATAGAATTCAGCTTTGAATCCATCAGGACCTGGGCTTTTCTTCGTTGGTAATTTTTGACTACGTTTTCAATTTCAATAGCTGATATTGGGTTATTTCAAAATTGCTATATCTTCTTAGTTGAGCTTTGGTAGTTCATATGTTCCTAGAAATCTGTCCATTTTCTCTGTGTTTTTCATTCCATGTGAGTAGAGATTTTCAAAGTAGGTGTTATGATGTTTTGAATTTCCATGGGATTTGTAGTAATTTCCCCCTTTTCAGTCCTTATTGCATGAAATTGTGTTTTTTCTTTCTTTTTCTTTATAAGGTTAGCTAGAAGTTTGTCACTTTTGTTTATTCTCTCAAAAAACCAGCTTTTTGATTCATTAATGCTTTGTATTGTTTTTTTAGTTTCAATTGCATTGATTTTTGCTCTAATCTTTACAATTTCCTCTCTTCTATGAGCTTTAGATTTAACCTGCTCTTCTTTTTCTAGAAGCTTGAGATGCAGCATTAGATTGTTTATTTGTGCTCATTCTGTTTTCTTGATATGATAATTTATTGCTATATATTTCCCTCTAAAGACCGCTTTCATTGCATCCCATAGATTATAATAGGTTGTTTCTGCATTTTCATTGAATTGTAGGTATTGCTTTATTTCTTCTTTAATTTCATCTGTAGCCCACTGGTTGTTCAAAAGGTTGTTATTTAATTTCCATGTATTTAGGCCAGTTTTGCAATTTCTTTTGCCATTAATTTCCAATTTCAGTGTGCTATGGTCAGATAGTATGCATGGGACAATATCAATACCTTTGCATTTAAGAATGTTTTATGGGATAATATATGGTCTATTTTGGAGAATGTCCCATGGGCAGCTGAGCAGAGTGTGTATTCTGATGTGGTTGGCTGGAATACTCTATAAACATCTACTAAGTCCAATTGCTCACAGGTATGATTCAGTTCTATTATTTCTTTGCTGATTTTTTTGTCTAGTTGATCTATCTCTTTGTGACAGTGGGCTGTTAAGGTCACCTGTAATAATTGTGTTCTTGTGTATTTGGTTTTTCATGTCCTTTAGTATGTCTTATATCCTATGTTTGGTGCATATATATTTATAATTGTTAGTTCTTCATCTTGAATTTTTCCACTTACGAGTATGTAGTGACCTTCTTTGTCTCTTTTAATCATTGTAGGTTTGAAGTTTACATTGTCTGCAAATAGAATAGTTACCCCTGCTTTTTTCTGGGTTCCTGTTCCGTGGAATACTGTTTTCGATCCTTCGACTTTTGATCTATGAGTTTCTTTTTGAGTCAGATGCGTTTCTTGTATACAGCATATTGTGGGATCCTGTTTCTTAATCCATTCTGTCAACCTATTTCTTTTGATATGTGAATTGAGCCCATTTACATTTATAGATATCACTGATATGTACTGGCTTGACTTCGCCATGTTGTGTTACTGTTGTTAGTTTCCTGCTTTTCTCCCTTGTTAACTTTCTTGTCCAGCCTGGTGATTTCTTTCTGTTTTTTCTCTGGAGATTGTGGTCATTTTTATCTCTATTTAGGATGTCCTTCAGCACTCTTTCTAAGGTTGGTTTGGTCGATATGAATTTTTTTAGTTGTTCTTTATCATGGAAGTATCTTGTTTCTCCATTAAATTTGAAAGACAGTTTTGCTGGGTATGTCAGTCTGGATTGAAAGTTGTTTTCTTTTAGGGCTTGAAATACTTCACTCCAAGCTCCTCTTAACCTGAAGGTTTATGCTGAGAAGTCTGCTGTGATTCTAATAGGCTTTCCTTAATAGGTGAGTTGTGTCTTTTCTCTAACAGCTTTTAGTATTCTGTTTTTATGCTGTATGTCTGAGATCTTAATTATTATATGTCTGGATGTAGGTTTACGTTGGTTATGACTGTGTGGCGTACTATATGCCTCACATTTGTATATCTGATTCCCCCCCCCATGTTTGGGAAATTTTCTGCCATTATTTCTGTGATCAGCTTAGCTATATCCCTTGTATTGTGTGCTGCCTCCTCACTAATGCCTATTACTCTAACATTGTTTCTCCTGGCATCATCTTGTAGCTGTTTGATTGTCGTTTCATGCTGCTTTATTGTTTTTATAAGTTCTACCCTTTCAAGATCGGTATCTGCGATCCTGTCTTCAAGGTTGGAAATTCTAACCTCAGCTTCATTAAACGGCTTTGGAGGCTTTCAATGCAATTTTTTGTTTCTTGCATATCTCTTTCAATTTGTTTCATAGATTCTGCTTGTTTTCTGCATTGTTCATTCAAAGTTTCAATCAATTTCCCATGCTCCTGTAGTTTCTTATCTATTTCTTCTCTAGCTATGTTGAGCAGCTCATTTACTAAGGTTGTTACTTTTGTCTTTACATAAGACATTATTT